>ML830859.1:48908-63508 GCA_009831015.1 Picea engelmannii | reverse complement strand
GCAGGGAAAGACAGCTGGACAAGCCAACAATTTTTTTTTTTTAATTTTACCTTGATATTTGTTGTGCCAAGCATTAATGAGTTAATGTAATGAAGCGCACTTGTATTGTATTGTAGATAGGAAGGCATTTAATAGTTTTAATGCTGTTAGATAGGAATTTATTGTAGATTTGATAGTTTCAGATTTCGAGAGGGCAAACGGAATATAGGCACCCTCCTTTGTATCATTTTATTATTATCAAGCTTTCAGAATTATCAAGCATTCAGAAGAGAAGAGTAGAGTAGAGAACTTGTGGAGAGCCCTCATGTACAAATTGGATTAATAGAAAGAGATTTTGATTCAATTTCATGAATGGTGTTGTTTTCTCTGTGTATGTGCTTATGTGTTCCTGAATGTTCTGTTTCCTTTGTATGCATTTGCTTTGGATATGCTGTGCATGTGTTTTCAGAGATTTTTTGAAGTCCGAAAGAGAGGAGAATGAGTTTCAATTGTTTCTCTGTCTGAGCCACGAGATTCCTGCATAGAGTGCAGTTGAATTCCTCTGCATAAAGTGCATTGAGGGGGCTCAGCAGTTAAGCTCTCATTCTCGTTCACCCAGAAGTTGAATTGGGTCGAGGAAATCGTGCAGGTGAAGTGCAGGCCGAGGTTGGAATCTCAGCAGTTAGTCTGAGAAAGGGAAGGCAGGAATTACTGTTGCCGAAAGTGCACATAGTCCAGAAGATCTAACACTTAGAGAGTGATTGGACGCTAAGCACAAGGACTACGCCAACCTTCAATTGAAGGAGTGGGAGAAATAAATATCAGGAGGGATAGTTCCTTTCCATCACCTTGGAAACAAAAATAGGAGAGGCGCGAACAGGACAGAGCCTTGGAAGCAGGAGAAATCCTCTAGGAGGAGAATTGACGGCCAGGGATCGTTGTGGAGAATCGTGAAATCTCACGGACCATTGGATCGTAGGAGAGCTACTCGAGACATAACCCCTAAGTGCAAGGGAACTCGGAGCAACGCATATCGGCATATCGGGGTTTGCGAGGGAAAGAGTTGCATGCACGTTGAAATCACGAGTAGCGATTTCCCGACTTTGTCGGAACCGTTGATTTCCATGGGACAAGTGGCACAATATCTCGAGAGGTCGAGATTCGGTGTTCGGGGTTTCAGCCAAAAAGGAAAACTTGCATCATGGATCCGTGATCCACAAAATCCCGAAGGTGACGTGGCAGCGTGGGATCCCAGGAGCGAGCAGAGAACAGGTGGCTTCACATCGGAGGATCGGTACCTCGGGGCTCAGGGTTTAGAATGTCAGGTTGTTGACATCGCAAGCAGCGATATCCAGATAGGGAAATCCTCGATGGAAGTGGAACCGTGGACCATTGACCATCGGAGTTCGGGGTTTGGAGTTTTGGATTGCACGAGGACGTGCACACAGGGTTCGTGATACCGCGAAAACCCGATTTCCTGAGACAATCGTCGGGAGATCAACCCAGTGTCTTGTGGGTAGTGAGAACTCCCGAGAGGGGCTGGAAGAGTCTTTGACTCTTCGGGCCGTGTGAAAGAAGGTCCTGGTTCAGGTGGCTGTTGCTGAGAGCAGTTGCGTCATCTTCCCACTTGTTCGGCTTTGTTCTTACATACATGCAGAGCATATCCTCTATGATTTGATTTGTCCTTTCGGTCTGTCCATCCATTTGTGGATGATAACTCGTACTGAAATTCAAATTTGTATTTAGTCCTACAAACAATTCCTTCCAAAAAGTGGATGTGAATTTTACATCTCTATCTGAAATCACCATTTTAAGAATACCATGCATTCTAAAAATTTCTTTCATGAATATTTCAGAAATATTAATATCTTTAAAAGTAGACTTTATAGGAATAAAGTGTGCAGACTTACTGAGTTTATCGATTACAACCATGATTGAATCATTCTGTTTCTGAGTTTTAGGAAAACCTTTTATAAAGTCCAGCGATATGGTCTCCCATTTCCATCCTGGTGTTGGTAATGGTTGTAATAGGTTGGCTAGATGTTGGTGTTTGGCCTTAACCTGCTGACAATCTTTGCAACTAGCCATGTACTCTGCTGCTTCGCCCTTCATATTAGGCCAGTAAATTAGTTTTTTGAGTGTTGTTATTGTTTTCTGGTAACCTGGATAGCTAGATTATGGTTTCTTATGCACTTCATCTAAAATAGTTAATTTTAGCTCTGCTGAATTTGGTATGTAAAGTCTGTTTTTAAATATTAATAGTCCCTTCTTGTCGATACTTATCTCTTTTTTATCTGAGTTTGTGATATTGTTTTGAAATTCTGCCATCATCTTAGTGTAATTTTCATCGTTAATACCTGTCGTTTTTATTCTTTGTTCCATGTCACTTTCTGCTCTCCTGATATTTATCTCAAATAACCCATGGATTTTGCGGCTTAAAGCATATGCTACTTTATTTTACTTACCCTTGTTATGTCTGACCTCGAAGTCGAATTTTCTCAGGAAGGCTAGCCACCTTGCTTATATTGCATTAAGGTCTGGTTGGTTAAACAAATATTTCACCCCGCTATTATCCGTCAATAGTAAGAATTTTTTTCCCATTATATAGTGTCGCCACATTTTTAAGGCATGTATTACTGCTGCCAATTCTAAGTCATGATTGACATAATTTCGCTCGTGTTCCTTTAATTTTCAGGAATCATAACAAATCACGTGCCCTTCCTAAGTTAGAACACCACCTAGTCCATCTTTACTTGCATCAATGCATACTGTGAAGTCTTTATCTGGGTCTGCTACCTTCAAGATGGGCGCTGATGTCAATAATTCTTTTAGCTTGTTAAAACTGTCTTGACACTTTTGCGACCAGTTAAACTTGATCCCTTTCTTTTGTAATGACGTGATAGGGTAGGCTATCTTGGAGAACCCTTCTATAAATCTGTGATAATATCTAGTGATTCCCATGAATGACTGGATATCTGCCACATCCTTAGGCACTGGCCATTGCATAATGTATTTTATCTTTTCCGGGTCTATGAAAATACCTTCCAAGGAGATAACATGTCCTAAATATTGTATTTCTTTTTGATAAAAATCACCTTTGTCGAATTTTGCGTATAGTTTGTGTTTCCTTAGTGTTTGTAGAACTATTTGTAAGTGTTCATCATGTTCCTCCTCCTTTTAAGAATAGACCAAAATATCGTCGATAAATACTACTACGAACTTGTCTAAGTACTGGCTAAAAATGTTGTTCATCAAGAGCATAAATGTGGCTAGTGCATTAGTGAGTCTAAAAAGTATGATTACAAATTCGTAGTGTCTGTATCTTGTATGAAAAGTTGTTTTGTTTATGTCCTGGTCCTTTATCCTAACTTGATGATAACTGAATCGTAAATCCAATTTTGAGAAGATCTTGGCCCCACCAACTTGATCGAATAGATCATTTATTCTGGGTAAGGGGTATTTGTTCTTAATGGTCACTTTGTTTAGTTGTCTATAATTGATACATAGTCTTAGAGTACTGTCTTTACTTTTCACAAAGAGGACTAGCACACCCCATGGCAAGACACTTGGTCTGATATATTCCTTGTCCAACAATTCCTGTAATTGTATTTTTAATTTTGTCAGCTCTGGTAGACTCATTTGGTAGGGTGCTTTTGACATAGGGGCTGATCCAGGTAGTAAGTCTATAGAGAAATTTGTTTCTCTCCGAGGAGGTAATTCTGTTATCTCATCAACAAACATGTCTCTGAATTGTCGTAGGACAACAAAGTCTTCTAACTTGAGATTATCTTTTGTTTCTAATAGATTCATCACTTGGATGGCATAAACTTGACATCCCTTTATAATACATTTCTTGAATTGCATCGTTGAAACTTGTCTGACTGACACAGGTTTTGGTATACCTTGGGCTATTGTAACAGTGCCAAAATTATCTTTATAGCTAAGTATCTTTGTATAACAGTCTAGTACTGCTTTGTGTTGTTCCAACCAATCCATCTCGATGATCACATCATAAGATCCTAGTGGTAGGATGTTCAGATTGGTCCTTATCTTTTGACCATCTAAGATGGAGTCAAGATCAGAAATAAAGTTAACTACTTTTCTTTTAGTACTTGTTGCTAGTTGTACAAGCTAAGATTTTGCATGCTTTTTTTTCTTAAGTTTATTCAACTCTACTACATCAGGAGTAATATAACTTAACGTAGCTCCAGGTTCAATTAAAACATAAATTTGAGTGTCATTGACTTTACCTTCGATCTCTACCACCAAGGACTGGTGGTCAACTTGTCAACCATCTATGGCTGCATTTATCCGATGCATACTTTTTCCCATATCTCCCACTGTCGAGGCTTCCTGCAAATTGTGGACAACAGTGTTGTTTGTTGCAATTAAACATGGACAGTTCCTCCTTAGATGAGGCTCTCCACACTCCCAACACTTTAATGGCTTGCGGGAGTTGTCCCCAAACTTCTTCATTCCTAGGTTTATAGGTTTACTGCTACCTTGCGTATTCAGATGATTGGAGTGAAAATACTTCCTTGGGAAACTTTTTGTTGCATTCTGATAAGGAGTTGGTTGGTATCCTTTCTTCCATTGGTGAATTCCATACTGCTTCTTATCCTTACAGGTCTTGGGAAAATATACCCACTATTTATACTGGTCATAACACATTCGTGCCTTCTTGAATGCCTCACTCAAGGATTTGGGGTTGTCAAACTCAATTCTGTCCCTATAGGACTATGGTAAACAACTTAAGAATCGCTGGATTTTTACCTTATCCTCCTGGATGTATGGTACAAACCTTAGTAGTTCCAGAAATTTATTTATAAGGTCCTCCATTGTCATTTGTCTGAGTCGTAATTCATAAAATTATTTCATCTTCCTTTCATAATAGCTTTCAGAAAGGCATTATTTCTTAAAATACTTCTTAAAGTTGGACCATTCCAACTGTTTCTCCTTTAGGCCCTTGGACAATTTCAGGTCCTGCAACCAAATGTTGTCCTTCCCCTTCAGATTGTAGATGGCCATTCTGACTTTCATGTTACTGGAGTAGTTGTAGATTTGGAAGTATTTTTTGATGTCCAACAACCATGCCTCGACTTCTTCTCTTGTCCTGGATTCTCCATCAAAAGTAGTTGGTTTAATATTTTTAAATTCTCCTTCAAGGTGGTCGGTTTGTTTTCTTTTTTGGTCTGGTATGGTTTTCTCTCTAGTTGAAGGTGTTCCTTCAGACGAACTATCTCCTTTTTCTATTTTCACAACAGAATTCTTGGAGGCCCTTTTGCTGACCTCTTCCTCATGGTTATCATCTTTTGGCATTTTCTTGGTTACTATACTGCGCAATAGGACTTCATTTATCTCTTGTTGTTCCTGTTGTGCCTTCTTCAATTTTTCATTGTCGGCCTTGAAAACCTATAGTTCAACGATAAGGTTCCTCATTGTTTCCAACACCTCTGTGGGTGAGATTCCATCACTGTTCTCCCTTGGATCTCTAGTAGGTCCTTGTTGTAGATTCTCTTCCACCCTGATTTCTGCACCTTCTTGAGCTACCATTATTCCACACAAAACAAAAAGGATTTATGTTTGTAATCCAAAAGATTTGTTAGTTTTTTCATAAATTAGAATATATACTAAGCAATTAATGTGGCCCTATTCAGGCACAGTGTTGTAACCTTTTCTCCGATACCATATGTAATGTACCTCAAAACTGTTAAAAAAAATAAAAATTGTTTCTACAATTATCCTTGCATAGTTTCGAGATTCAAGCAATTAAGTCTTTTGTTATGAAGCTTGAGTCTGAATGCTTGTTAGAGACCTTAGTGTCGTTGATTGTCTTTACTATGTAACTTAAAACTTCCTACTCGATGATACAATACGAGTATACTCCTCACTTCAAAGTTATTTAAAGTCTTGTAAATGTTACCAATATTTTCCTATCTATTGATGCCTATAACACCAACACAGGCTTAACCATACAAGCGACTTGAAAATAGGTTTGTTACTTCCATACCTCTAATCGGGAGGAAGATTCGCCAATGTTTCCTACTAGTCCATTCATTACAGTATTTGGGTTGTTCCTATAACAATAATTCCTACTATGATCCTACCATTTTGTGAAGAAACAAAGGTCAATCAGGTTTTCAATTATTACAAGTACCGAACAAACAAAGGACCCCACTGTTTGCTAAAATCCAAAATATGGAACAACTATGGGCCAACACTTCAGGGTTTCAGGATTCGAGGTTTCACGAGTAGAAAAGCCATACATCAACACTCAACATTTCCTGAAATTGCGAAAATATGTCGAGTACTTCGGGGTTTCAGGATTTGGGGTTTCACGAGTATAAAAGCCAGACATCAACACTCAACATTTCCTGAAATTGTGAAAAGATGTCGAGTACTTAGGGATTTTGGGGTTCGGGATTTCGTGAATACAAAATCCAAACATCAACACTCAACAAATCCTGAAATTGTGAAAAAGAAAGGAAAGTGGGACTAACATTTCAGGATTTCAGGATTCGAGGTTTCGGGGTTTCAAATACCAAACAACAACACACAACAACTCTGGAATTATGAAAGGTGAAAGGATGTGGGACCAACACTTGGGATTTTAGGATTCGGGGTTTTGGGGTTTCAAATACCAAACAACAACACACAACAACTCCCGAATTTTAAAAGGTGAAAGGATGTGGGACCAACACTTCACGATTTTGGGATTCGGGGTTTGAGGGTTTCAAATACCAAGCAACAACACACAAGAACTCCCGAATTAACTCCCAAATTTTAAAAGGTGAAAGGATGTGGGACCAACACTTCAGGATTTTGGGGTTCGAGACTTCATGAGTTCAAGTGCCCCAACATCTCATGTAACAAACCTTCGAAGTGTGGAAAGAGAGAAGGTTGGCCTAGCACTTAGGGGTTTCGGGGTTTGAAACTTTGCAAGTTCAAGTGCCCAAACATCAACATGTACAAACCTCAAAAATGCAAAAAATGCCTAGCACTTCAGGATTTCAAGGTTCAGAATCCCGCAACTTCAAAAGTCAAAACATCAAACACAAAAAATTCCCGAAATTACGAAAAAGATAGGATATGGGACCAACACTTTGGGATTTCAGGATTCGGGGTTTCGGGGTTTGGAAAACCAAGGGAACTTCGCATAAATGTAACCGAAAAGTCCTTAGTGCTGAAATTCACATTATTTTCATAATTCTAATATTTTTTCCTTGTATTGGTATTCTTACTTTTGTTCTTTGAAATAGTAGGTGTAGAAGGATTCAATATCCATTTGCCTAATAGAATTTCGAAAACTATAAACTATGAATTTATATGCATATAATCTACAAAAGGGTACAATAGGACAACAAATTTTTTCTGTATAAATTAATTTCTATTATAATCACTTAGAGCCTCTTTTAATCAACGAATTAAACGTCAACAGTACTAGATCTTTGCATCTATGTAAATACATGAAATAATAATATCATTCCATCAGAGTTTGGTCATTATAAATGATGTTCTGAGGGATCTGAGTTTGGTTTCCTAGGTTTTTAATTATAGAGAGGATCTTCCCCATTGACGTTAATCTCATCCTTTCCTTACTTACTTATAGAAATATAATTACAGGTGCATCCATCTAACATTTTACTCACAGGAGGAACAATCTTCTAGAGTTTGGATGTCCATTACGATTTTTGCGACGACAGGTATATTAAAATTTCGAAAGCACTTCATCCTCCACAACAATTAACTAAAATTTAGCAGACGTATTATAAATATATATAAATAAATATTTCCTTCACATATATTCCTCACCACAAACAAATATGATCATTCAAATAGTTTACATTACTGCAATTAGATAAAATCACTCAACAAATATATGACATCAATCAAACATAGCCATTCAAAAATAGAGAAGGGTAGATCAACATTTCTGAATCCAATCCGCAGGAAGACAAAGGGAAAAAACACATTCCTCCCAACTGTAGAACAGGGTAGCCAAAGTCACTTGCTCGATTCACCCCATAGCCTGACCATGAATCCATGAGGGAAAACTTGGAAACTCCTCCTCAGTAATGTCCTTCAATTCCAACAGTTATCCTCTTGCCACACACTTACTCAACAATGCTCATAATAGTAAGGAAAATATATTTCATTAGGCTCCTCTTGCCTTACACTCAACCCGTAGTGTTCATAACAGCAAGAGAGCTCAAAATTTTTTTCCCCAGCATACTTGGCAGCGTCCTGCCTCCTCGCATATGTTATTTATCAATTTTTTCCCAGGTATTTTTCCCTCCTTTGTGGATTTTCACATCTCTCTTAATCCCTGATTTTTAGGGGTTTCCAGTGGCCAAATCTCTGATTTTCCAGTCCTCATAATCAGCCTAGAGGTAGTTCCAACATGTTCCCCACTCATGGAGTCATGGTCAACTGATTTTAACATGGTTGTTCCATTTGTCCTCCTACAATTAATATAAATATTTTATTGTGATACAAGTGTCATAGTCAAATAGTTAGTTGAGTCCAAATAGATCTCTACCCAACAATCACAATAATTAAATAAAATTATTAAATTCGAAATTCAGAATTACCATAAATGGAAAAAAAATTCCAAATTTGAATTTGCCAAAAACGGAAATAAATTTCCAACACATAAAAATAATTTTATTTTTGGGGGATGTCACAGCCTAGGTCTTTTCCCTTTGGGAATTTTTGCATGTTTCCAAATCCATGATTTTCAGGGGATGCCAATCCTCAAATTTCTGATTATCCACTTGTAACATTCATCCTTGAGATAGTTCCAACATGTTCCCCACTCATGGAGTCATGGTCAACTGATTTGAACCTAGCTGTTCCATTTGTCCATCAACAATAAATATAAAAATTATTTTTTCCTTACAACTTCCATATTCAAAGAGTTGGGTGGGACAAATCAAATCCTTTCCCAATAGTTAGAATCATAATTTACAATTAACCAAATTCGAAGTTTGGAATTTCCATAAATGGCAATAATTTTCCAATTTCGAATTTACCAAAACTGAAAATGAATTCCTAAGTATTTCCATACTTAAAAATAATTTATTTTTAGGGATGTTACACTGGGCCATATTTGCGTTCCACCAATCTAGCAAGCAAATTTGATCTGGGAATCCCAGTACAGTCGAGTAGAAGGACACCTCGACGTCGAAAAAACAGTGGCAATGTTGCAGAAACATTTCTATTGGCCGAAACTTTGATAGGATGTAGTATATCAAGTCCTGCAGTTCCTGTGATATTTCCAAACCGACGAATAAGAAAAGGGGCCTATACACCCCTCTTCTTACTCCTAACAAGCCATGGGAATCCATCTCCATGGACTATATTTCTAGCCTCTCGTCCACCAAGCGGGGAAATGACTGTGTTTTTGTGGTTGATCACTTTTCTAAGACGGTTATTATGGCCTCTTCCAAGAAGAGAATCATAACATATACCATTTCCAATCTTTTCTTTGAATGATTCTAGGTACATTTTGGAATCCCACAAACCATTATCTCAAATCGGGACAATCGATTTCTCAGCACATTTTGGTCAAGCCTCTGGTCACTACTGGACACTAAGCTCAACAAATCCATGACCTTCCACCCACAAATAGATGGCCAAACTGAGGTCGTAAATCGAATGATTATGCATATCCTATGCATTTATAATTCCAATCACCCTCACACATGGGATGAGAGTCTTCCCTATGTCTAACATATCTACAACTAAGACTTGCATAACTCAACTGGCCCCAACCCCTTTCAGGTGGAGTTGGGATTCCAAGAATTCACTCCCATATATGTTGTGTTTCCCCTTGTGATCACCTCGAATGAATCATATCTTGCTCCAACTAAAGCTAACAAAGCCACCTGGTTCATTGAGCGAATCCAACACATCCACCAACAGGTTTAGGATATCCTACAAAAGTCCAATGAGAAGTACAAGTTGTGCAATGTTCAACATCAGGTGCCACATAATTTTCAGGTGGGTGACAAAGTTTGGGTGAATTTTCAGAAATAACGCCTTACCGGACCCCATAAGAAGTTTCAACCACTTTGTTATGGGTCACACACAATAACCAAGGATGTGGGTGATAATTATTTTGAGCTCAATATTCCCCCTTTCCTTGGCCTGCACCCAGTGTTCAATGTGGATATCCTTCGACCTTATTTCCCACCGTTATTGGACACCTGAGAGATAGAAGAACAATTGAAACCAATAGAACTCAATCCTAACTGCATACAAAAGGAATCCAGTGATCATATTTTGGACAAACAGGTTAAGAGTAGTTGCGAGTAAAGGATCCAACTTTATCGAGTTGTCAACGCAGGGCAACTCCTTCACCAAGGCAAGTTTCTCACTAGGGGCCAAATTCAACATAAATTTATTCATGTAATGGGGGAACACATGGAAATGGATACCATTTATTCCTAATGGGGGAGGATTGAACCATATGGATGTCAGTGACCTCCCACCTATTCCAACTGGCTCATTTTGGAATTTTTCCAGTTCAGTAGTTTTTTCCTAGTTTTCGGGTCCCTAAATTTTGGGGTCGTTTTGAGGCCCTAAAACATTTTTTTAGGACTCTCCACAAGAAAAATGTTTATTCCTTGGATATATCTTTAAAACGGGCTATCGTGTGCCTAAAACTAAGATTTTATGTAAAATTTACGATCCCAGGAAGTTGATGTACTAACTTACCCAAACAGAGCCCACATGACTTTTGGTGCTTCATCTCCTAGGGTTAGGTTTTTGGATGTCTAGGGTTTTTGAAATTCATATTGTTATCACCCTGTAATTTCCAAGGCTGAGGAGGAAATAGGCAGGGGTAATCACAAAACCACTTGAAGTCAAGGATCTAGCCATCCAAGACTCAGAGAGGGATCCATTAGTATGATCTAACTTTGTTGGAAATGGATATTAGGCTAGTTATAAGGGTAGAAGGTTTTAATTATGAGAAATGGAGTAAGGAACGAGAAGGGAGACCATTGGGCAATGGAGTCACCACAACAAACTTTTAAAATCCTTTCTATAATATGAAACTGTAGGGAAAGGAAGATAAAACACTAGATCTCAGGGCATTGAATGGAAAGCAGAATAAGAGATAGGAAACGAACCAATATTCAGATGGGAAGTGGTTAAGAATTCCCCACCTATCTATCAGAGGAAAGAATTTGAATTATCCAAAGTCAAGAGAAAGAGAATATGTTCCAATGAATTATGTTCTTCTTTTCTCTATTTCATAATTCATAAAGAAAAATGATTATGGAAACAAGGATAATAGTTACACAAAGAAATTACATCACTAGGGTGTTTAACACAAGAATCCTGTAGTTTTTATTGCTTGGAGATCAAGAACATTCTCATTGTGAGCTTACATCCCAATACTGCTACTAGTGCTTTTATAATCCCACCATCCTCTTTACTCTATAAAAATATGTATAAATAAAAAATACAATCCTTAGGATCAGGAGATCAAATTCGCTCATCTTGGCTGAAAATAGCAAGTAAATCCCTAAAAGATCTGAACTGAAATATGGGTTGAATCTGCTGAGAATTGGGGTACACTCAGACATTTGTTTCTCCTCAATGGTGACACCTATGTAAAAAATGAAAGAGTTTATTGTATATGAGCTTGTCTAGAGAAACAATATCCTTTGGTTTCTCCAATTTTGTCTCCATCTCGCTAAAACATCTCCCACAAAATCATGACCAAAACAGGAAAAACCAGAAACCTGAAAAACGAGGCTCAAAAATGGATTTGTTTCTCCCAATGGATGGAACCTATACAAAATATGGGAGAGGGTTTTGTTCTTCATCCCAGTTTTAACAAAATATCTCTCATTTTTTGAATATTCGTTTCCATTTTACTGAACTCCCTCTTGGAACATGAAGTGTTGAACAGGAAAAAAAATGGTTTTAAATTTTTGGGAGGCTGGTATTGGAGGGGCAGAGTTGTTTACTCAGCCCCCCCCCGAGGTGGTAAGTGGTATTGGGAGGGGGGGGGTTTGAGTTTTCCATATGGTGACAATTTTCCCTCCCAATACCACCAACTCGGACCCCCTTGGTGGTGATGTGACATGAGAGGGGCAGGGTCCGACTAAATTACAGACATAGATTCACTTCTTTGGGATGTGTGCATAGTGGATTTTTTGGTTTTTTTTGTTTTGTTTTTATTTATTTATWTWTTATTTTTTTGTTTATGTTTTATTTTATATATGTTTTTTTATTTTTTTATTATTGTTTAATTTTTTWATTTATATGTTTTAGAATTTTGTTTTATATATTACTATTTAATGTTTAATTAATAAACACTAACCTAATTATTAATTTAAACAATTAACTTAATTATTRGTTAATTATTAACTAGTCTAACATGTTTTAATTAATCTAACTACACTAAATTTTAATACTAACATTATTAACCTATTGTTTCTTTTTTCCTAAGATTGTTTATTCATGCAGGGATAAAATTGGCAAAGGGGTGAAGAAATCAAGGGTGAGGGACTGAAGCGAACAACAGTGGATGAAGGATGCAACAATGTGATGAAGGATCGGGTGAAATGAAATGGAGGGTAAAATGGAATCAATTGAGCTCAACAAGACATATGTCTTCATCATGGGAGAAACACCAAATAGACAACTAAAGAAAAACGTTACCTATGATTATAGGACCCCAACATTGGCTCCACCTAGGGATGGAAAATCCTGAGGAGGTGTCAATAATATCAGATCTTTGAACATGCTGACTAGTGCTTTATTCGTTGGGACATGGAGTCACTACAGCTACAATCTTCAAACTAGCTCGGATTTGACTGAACACTGAACTAGATAATATCAACTACAAACTATGTTGGAAACCATACAATGCTAAAAAATATGGTCAAATGGATGAGCTTATTCAAAATTGCTACCTACCCTAAACTATTGATAATTTTGTTGTTCTAAATGATGCAATAATTCCAGTGCAACCAGTCGAATAAATCCTCTAATAACTCTTCTCTTTCAATGTTTTCAATCAATATCGGAAATAGAACTTGCATAGGCATCATTAACTGATTTCCATCCTGATCTTCATCACAAGGATATTGATAAACCTGACAGATAACAAAAATATTGGGAATGCATTGTGGCTATGTGATGAACAATTTCTCCATATAAATAGCAACTAGATCAATATAGACTTGACCCATTACTAGATCTTCTGACTCAGTCAATTCAACCTCATGACTAGGTGCCACACATGTGTTTTCTATGTCTGCAAGTGACTCAGAACATGCTTGTATTTGATATAATGAGTTTTGAACTAATACTTATACTAAAAAAGACATTGGAGTTTATTGTATTATCATATCCATATCATAACAACTCTTGAAATAATAAGGGGTAAATGAAAACTTATTTTGAAAACACAAGTTATCCAACATATCAACGATTGGGTCATAAAGTGCTTTAGATGACTGTGGCCTTTGTTCTACTGGAATTTCATGGCTTACACTGCGATCCTCAACTAGAATATGACTAATATTCTCTCTCACAATCTGAAATGAACTAAAGCATAAGGGAAAGGAATCAAAATGGATCAGTTCATTACCTGTCCCACGCTCTATGATTTCATCTGAGGTTTGACATTCAAAAAGATTTAAGGGTTGCACCTTTGGATATGAAGCATATTCTATATCATCCCTATTTTCCTCAACTGGTTCATCAGAACACTTCTCATTCTTACTATTTACAATATGCTTGCAATGTTTTCTCAGGAGCGAGGAAAAACATAGGGGCAAGCAGTTTGCACTTTCTTGAAAATTTTCTGCAATTTCCTCCTTGTTGTCTTGATTAGTATGCAGAGTTTGATTGTCATATTGTCATTGTGATAATTGGACTTCTTCTTCCCATAATTATGGTGTTGGTTTCTCAACCACAAAATCATCACCCTAATGATCATATCCTAGAAAATCATCTACATCTGCAAGGTCATCAAACATGCACATCATATCAGTTGATGGCTCTTCAACAAGCTAATTTGGAACTTCATCTTTGACTACGTTCTGAATTGAATACATGAAACAATCAATATCCAATCCATGATACCAAGGATGAGATGCAACATTTTTGGGGACATTGATCCGTTTATGTTCTGGAACTATTTGAACATGTGATATTTGAACAACAATTTTATCTTTTTTATATAATCATCTACATCATCTCTTTGACAGTGTTTGCCAGGAGATCTAGTTTCATTTCTGAAGAAGTCATCCATTATTTTTCTATTATATAATTATCTTATGCCCTTAGCTTGGACCTTTTATTCAACAAATTAAATTCCACATCAACTGCAATATTTTTCATTTATTCAAGGTTTGTAGTGTTCCATTCTCTTAATTGCAATTTTATCTCAGGATCGAAGGCATCTGGGAAATTCAAGTGAGTTGATCCTGGGGGTGGCCTTATATCAACATGAATTGCATGATATACCTTATTGAACCTTGCTGAAAATTCTTTTACTGTTTCCCTTGGTTGTATTTTCAAATGGTCATACTCTTCTAAGATGAGAAAAACATTTCCCCTGATCACCCATTTATGCAAGATAATTTTCACAAATT
>ML830859.1:20493-40612 GCA_009831015.1 Picea engelmannii | reverse complement strand
AAAATATCTTGGCCCCTCCTACTTGATCGAACATATCATTTATCCTTGGTAAGGGGTATTTATTCTTAATAGTCATTTTGTTCAGTTGTCTATAATCGATACATAGTCTTAGATTATTGTCTTTCTTTTTCACAAAGAGGATTGGTGCTTCCCAAGGTGAGACACTCGGTTTGATATACTCTTTGTCCAACAATTCCTATAATTGTATTTTTAATTTTGTCAGTTCTGGTAGACTCATTCGATAAGGCTCTTTTGAGATAGGGGTTGAACCAAGTAGTAGGTCTATGGAGAATTATATTTCCCTTCTAGGGGGTAATTCTGGTATCTCATCCACAAACATGTCTCTGAAATCACATAGAACAACAAAGTCTTCCATGTTTGGCTTATCTTCTTTTTCTGCTAGATTTGTCACTTGGATGGAATAAACTTGACATCCCTTTCTCATACATTTCTTTAGTTGCATCGCTAAAATTTGTCTGACTGATACCGGTTTTGGTATACCGTGGGCTATCCTGGTAGTGCCAGAATCATCTTTATAGCTAAGTATCTTTGTATAACAATCTAATATTTATTTGTGTCGTTCCAACCAATCCATCCCAATAATCATATCGTAAGATCCTAGTGGTAGGATGTTCAGATCGATCCTTATAGTTTGACCATCTAAGATGAACTCAAAATCTGAAATAAAGTCAATTACTTTCCTTTTAGCACCTGTCGCTAGTTGCACAAGCCATGATTTTGTGTGCTTCAGTCACTTTAGTTTATTTGACTCTACTACATTTGGAGTAATATAAGTTAATGTTTCTCTGGGGTCAATTAAAATAAAAATTCGAGTGTCATGGATTCTACCTTTGATTTCTACCACCGAGGACTGGTGGTCAACTTGTTGGCCATCAATGGTTACATTTGTCTAATGTAGCCTCCTGCCCACGTCTCCCACTGTCGAGGATTCTTGCATATTATGAATGGTAGTTTTGTTTAATGAAATCAAACATGGACAGTTCCTCCTTAGATGAGGCTCTCCACATTCCCAACACTTTAGTGGCTCGTGTGAGTTGTCCCCAAACTTTTTCATTCCGAAGTTTATCGGTTTACCACTGCTCAGCGTATTCAGGTGTTTGAAGTGAGAATCTTTTCTCGAGAAACTTTTTACTGTATTCCAATAAGGAGCTAGCTAGTATCCCTTCTTCCACTGGTTCATTCAATATTGCTTCTTATCATTCCAGGCTTTGGGAAACTCCACCCACTACTTATACTAATCATAACACATTCATGCTTTCCTGAATACTTCACTCAAGGATTTGGGGTGGTCAAACTCGATCCTGTCCATGTAGGATTGCAGTAAGTAGCTTAAGAATCGTTGGATTTTTACCTTATCCTCTTGGATGTGCGGTACGAACCTTAACAGTTCCAAAAATTTATTTATAAGGTCCTCCATCACCATCTGTCTGAGCCCTAACACGTAAAATTATTTCATCTTCCTTTCATAATAATTTTCAAAAAGGTATTGTTTCTTGAAATACTTCTTAAAGTCAAACCATTCCAACCATTTCTCCTTTAGGTCCTTGGCCAATTTCAGATATTACCACCAAATACTGGCCTTCCCTTTCAGATTGTAGATGGCCATCATGACCTTCATGTTGCTAGAATAGTTGTAGATTTGGAAGTACTTTTTGATGTCCAATAGCCATGCCTCTGCTTCTTGTCCTGTCATGGATTCTCCATCAAAGATAGCGGGTTTAATATTTTTAAATTCTCCTTCAAGGTGGTCTACTTGTTTTATTTTTCTATCCGTTTTAGTTCCATCTTCAGCTGGAGGTGTTCCTTCAGACGAACTGTCTCCTTTTTCTGTTTCTGGCTCTGATTTTTTGGAGGCTCTCTTGTTGACTTCTTCATCGTTATTATTGTCTTTTGGGCTTTTCTTGGTCACTATACTGCGCAGCAGGACTTCATTTATCTGTTGTTGTTCTTGTTGTGCCTTCTTCAATTTTTCATTGTCGGATTTAAAGATCTGTAGTTCAACAATCAGATTCCTCATTGTTTCCAACACTTCTATGGGTGAGCTTTCATCACTATTCTTCCTTGTATATCTAGGAGGTCTTTGTTCTCGATTTTCTTCCATCCTATTTTCTGCATTGTCCTGAGCTGCCATACTTAATCACCAAAACAGAAAAAGATTTATGTTTGTAACCAAAAGATTTATTAGTTTTTATATAAAACAAGATATATAATAAGCACTACAGTGGTCATGTTTAGGCCCAGTGTTGTAAATTTTTCTCTGATACCATATGTAATGTACCTCAAATTTATCATAAAAAAAATAAAATTCTTTGGTACATTATTTAGCAGTTATCTTCGTCTAATCAACTCGTATGATGGGTACTTACATTTTCTTTTTTCTTTGAATAACCTAATGCCATACTAACTTAACACCTAAGAGAGGTTCCCATTGAATACAAGTATTTTTCTAACTCATATGTTACTATATAGATATTAATACAATACACGTATCCACCTATACACTAGGATTCAAATTTCAATTCCCTCGTTTAAGAGAACTGACCTATTTGCACTTTGCGCATAAGTTTATATCCCTGAGAGTTAATTCTTGTACTCCTACCTAGCTATGTCCACATAAGAATTCAAATCCTGAATGTAATATGTACCAGAAATAGGTTTAAGGATATTAATGATGATTTATGAGTGGTTTTAATGTGTTTTTCTTTGATGGCTTCTTTTTAGTTATGATACAATTCGTCTCCACCAAAAAAAATTGAACCCCAACCAATTCCACACCATTCTCTGCGTAACTAAACTAATTAACCTTCCTCTTCCTGTTGGCATAACGGAAAGATAACTTCAATGACAAAAGTTTAGCGACCGATTAGTTTCACTGGACAAACATGGATTTATTGTTATTAACTTCGCATATTCAACATTAAGGGAGATGGATGTACCTGCCAGGAGGGGTTACAGCTTTGTCTTGAAATTAATTAGGTTCCTCTTAAACATCAGTCTCGATGACTCTCCCACTTGTTCTTCCCAATCCCGGTGCGCCAACTTTTCCCTAGCGCATGGATTGTACCTCCCGTGCTGTAAAGAGTGGTTCTCGTCCCTCTTAGGTTTTGGTGCTCTCTCTTCTACCCTTGTGACTCTGAAGGAGAGGGTTCTGTATTATGCATTCCTCCACAGATAAAGGCTACCGCCTCTATGGGAAAACTTTGGTGAAGTCGAAGGCAACATCCGACTACCTGGTAAGTTTTCTAAGGGAAATGTCATATCTCAAGTTCGAAAATAGAGTTTACTATTTGGTTCATACAAAGAAAAATTTACTTCATGTAACCTTTACTGTGAATTTAAAGGCCCCCTTTACTTTCGACAGTTATGTTTAGAGTCTACGCATTTCTCCTTTTTATTCTGGTATCGACTATACAAGAGGTTTTCCACTGTATCCGAGAGTCACTACTCTTTACCTCTGTGAACCTAAAGTCATACCTCACGTCCACTGTTTGTGTCCCATGGGATTATTTCCAATTCATTCCGTTTTGTTTACCTTGTGACTAGTAACTATATTTGGGAGTAACTCAGAGTAGTTTAGAAGAGTTTACTCTTACGTATCTATTTCTCCTCTGTGATTGATGCATATTATTTGTAGTAAGGTGGTGGTCTACCGAGAGTTTATCTCTTACAGAGTAAGGGTACTTTCCACGAGAACTTCTATTGACTATGTGTATGATGTCATTCCTTATGTTCTTCATTTTCTATTCGTAAAGGGTTTTTAATAAAGGATTTAACTCTTGAATTCACATTGCTATTTTATTTTTCAAAGTAATTGTTAAATTCTGTATACATGGGATTCCCTATATCAATGGTTGGACACTGCCTATTGCGAGGGTACCCACCATAACTTCCAGCGACCATCCTCCCTTCGGCTAGGGTCGATTACCAGACAAGGGCACGACAACTAGAGGGTGCGGTGTTTTGGCTCCTAAGTTAAGTATTGTGGCATAGCTGTGGTTTCAATTTACCTTTCGATTCTACATTTAAAGTCCTACTATGTAATTTACTCATGTTTTTCTATGATGGCCAAATGCAGGTATGCCCACTTCATGGCACAGGGACCGGCCTCTACTCAAGCATGATGTAGGGAAATGATTGATATTGTAATACTAGAATTGGCGAAAACAGATCTAAGTTTACTATTGGGAACTCTTTAAATATGTTAACTTAGTATTGGAGGGATCTTATTTTTCTATTTGGAGATAACTTATCCTCGTCGTTCTATATACTACTTTTGTAATTTAATGTATTCGGGAATCTCTATATCAGCCAACATTTCTTGACTTTATTAATGTCTATATGATTAGTCTTCATGTTAACGCAATTCTTATTTTGAATTTACCCCTAAGGGGATCGTTCAAAGGCAGGGTTTCACATCTCCAAACCTCTACGTTTTGTAGATTCTTATCTTTCAATCAATTTCATCTTCATAATAGATTGAATTTACTCTATAATTTCCTAAAATAGCTTTCTGTAAAATCTGAATCAAATTTAAAGGATATCCTAAATCTTACAATTGTTTGTCCGAGGTATGGTAATGCTACGGCCATAAAATAAATAAAAACTCTTTGTTTCTCTCCACATGTCACACGATATAATCAAATGGGCATACCCTACTATTGTATAGGTGATGGTGCCTGCACACAACATATATAAGATGCGTCAAACGTTGATAATGTATTAGTAAAATCATTTATTCACTTCCTTGTAGTATGATCCTAGTATGTATATCCGCTCATTCGGGAATAACAGTTCATATAATTATATCGTTAAGTTTAGGGTAATATTGATTCTTTGATTATGTTCATTCCCATATGCTTCATTAGTTTGGTTCTATCCAGGTTCGACTATATACATATGATTTTGTTTAGGAACTAAATTGCAGAATTAAATATATGCTTGCAATAGATTTGTTCATTCATTGGTACATATTCGATTCTACTTAAAGTTTTAATTTCAGGAAACATTCCCATAATTAAATCCTACGAACTATTTTTTGATTCTATGAGGATATCATATGTTTTATATTTACGTACAGATTCTAAATCCATAGTAGAGGTTACCAGGGGATGATTCCAGAAATGATATGTAAACTATTCGATAGTAAAGTGGACTGTATGTTTCATGTAATCGAACAAACTTTGTATAGGTTATTGAATGCATACCAACTTTAAGGATTTTCATTATATCAATAACAAATTCTTCCCACAGAGGCATAAATACTGACATTTAGATACAATAAATGACTTACAACAATTATACGATCATTAAAACAGATACTAGAAACCATTTCAGTTCAGATTTAACATGTACTGTACATCAGATATAAAATCATTCAGACAGATAAGGATTTGAGTATAATATATGAACTAAACTCGTGGAAAAAAAAATGGAATAGCCACGTTCCTCCCAACCGTAGAGCCGAGCAGCCAAGATCACTTTCATGGTTCACCCCCTAGCTTGACCATGAGTACATGAGGGTGAACTTGGAAATCCCTCTTCAACAATGTCCTTCAATTCAGTAGCTCCCCCTTGCCTCACACTCATTCAGTGTTCATAACAACAAGGAAAAAAAATCAATAGTCTCTTTCCCAGCATACTTGGTAGCATCCTGCCTCCTCACATATGCTTATTTATTCATTACCTAGGTCTCTTTTCCCTCCCCTGGGAATTTTCACAGCTTTCTAAATCCCTGATTTTCAGGGGCTGCCAATGGCCAAATCACTGATTTGCCACTTGTAAAAATAATCTTAGGGGTAGTCCCAACATGTTCCCCACTCATGGAGTCCTGGTCAGCTACTTTTAACATGGTTGTTCCATTCGTCTTCCTCCAATCAATATAAAATATTTTGTTTTTATACATGTGTCATTGTCAAATAGTTAGTTGGGTCAAATCAAATCTCTTCCCAACAGTCATAATAATTTATTACAAATAACAGATTCGAAATTCAGAATTTCCATAAATGGAAAAAATGTTCCAAATTTGAATTTACTAAAAACGGAATAAATTTCCAGCAATTTAATTTTTGAAAAATATTTGATTTTGGGGGATGTCACATGAGGATCATCAATTTGTAAATTATCAATGTAAACTTTGGTAATGTACTCTTGACCAGGATTAGAATAAGAGAGAAAGTAATTACAGAAAAAACCTATAACATCTTGAATACAATTAGAGTTTGAATACTTGGTCTTCCTAGATTGCTTTGTCATGTCATGTTCTTCCTCCAATGAAGTCCTTGATTTGGCACTGTTTGGAGCTGATTCGAATCTCCAGGTGAAATATTCCATCCTTGTTTTTTTTGGTCACTGTCCATCATCAATGATCATATCTGGAACTCGAAGTGCACTACTAAAGAAATTTCCCCAGTGGATTCTCCATTATGTTATAACCCAGTATTTTCCTAAGATGAGGAGGAAATAGGTAGGGGTAACCACAAAACCACATGAAGTAAAGGATTTAGCCATAAGTCAAGTATATATCCATACAAGACATAGAGAGGGATCTCTCTATATGATCTAACTTTGTTGGAAATGGATATTAGTCTAATTATAAGGGTACAATGTTTTAATTGTGATAAATGGAGTAAGGACCGAGAAGGGAGACCATTGGGAAATGGATTCACCATAGAAAACTTTTCAAGTCCTTTATGTAAGATGAAACTACGGGGCAAGGAAGCTAAAACACAGGATCTCGAGGATTTGAATGGAAAGAAGAATAAGATATAGGAAGCAAATCAATATTCAGATGGGAAGCAATTAAGAATTCCCCACCTGTTTATCAGAGGAAAACATTTAAATTATCCAAAGTCAAGAAACATAGCATATGTGCCAATGAATTTTGTTCTTATTTTCTCTATTGCATAATTCAGAAAGAAAAATGATTGTGGAAACAAAGAAAACTGTTACTGCTTGGAGATCAAGAACATGCTCACTGTGAGATTACATCCCAACACTGGTACTGCTGCTTTTCTAGTCCTACCATTCTATTTACTGTATAAACATATATATAAATAAAAAATACTATCCTTAGGCTCAAGAGATCAAATTTGATCATTCTGGCTGAAAATAGCAAGTAAATCCCTAAAAGATCTCAACTGAAATCTGGGTTGAATCTGTTGAGAATAGGGGTACACTCAGACATTTGTTTCTCCTCAACGATGAAACGTGTGTCAAAAATGAAATATGTTATTCTATATGAGTTTTTATGGAGAAAAAACCTCCTTCGTTTTCTTTAATTCTGTCTCCATTTTTCCGAAACAGCTCCCAAACAATCGTGACCAAAACAGGAAAGACCAGAAACCTGAAAAAAGGGGATCTGAAACGGATTTGTTTATCCCAACTGATGGAACATGTAAAAAATATGGGAGAGTTGTTAGTTATTCATCCCGTGCTGAAAAAAAACCTCTCGGTTTTTGAATATTCATTTCCATTTGCCTGGAATCCCACTCAGAAGACAAAGTGTTGAACAAGCAATAAATGGTTTTAAATTTTCTAGAGGGCGGTTTTGGAGGGGCAGAGTGGTTCACTTGGACCCCCGTGACGTGGTAAGTGGTATTGGGGGTGGGGGGGGTCCGAGTTAACCATATGATGACAGGTCTCCCTTTCGATACTACCAACTCAAACCCCCTTGTTGGTCATGTGATGTGAGAGGTGGGGGGGTCCAAGTAAATTACGAATGCAGATTTATTTCTTTGGGATGTGTGCATAATTTGTTTTCTTTTTTCATTTGTTTTTGTTTGTTTTTTTTTTTTTTTTTTAATTATTTGGTTTATGTTTTATTATATTATATGTTTTTTTTTATATATGTTTATTTATTTATTATATATGTTTATTTTTTTAATTTTTTAATTTATATGTTTGATAATTTTGTTTTATATATTTGTATTTAATGTTTATATAATAAACACTAACCTAATTACTAATTTAAACAACTAAATTAATTATTAATTAATTAATCAAATTAATCTAACTACACTAAATTTTATTACTTACATTATTAACCTATTGTTTCTTTTTTCATAAGCTTGTTTATTCATGCAAGGATAAAGTTGGTGAAGGGGTGAAGAAATGAAGGGTGAGGGATTAAAGGGCATATTTATGGATGAAGGATGTAGCATGGTGATGAAGGATGGGGAAAAATTAAATGGAGGGTATAATGGAATCAATCGAGCCCAACAAGCTAGATCACTTCATCACCGGAGAAACGCCAAATAGGCAGCTGAAGAAACACATTACCTATGATCATAGGACCCCGACATAGTCTCCACCTGGGGATGGAAACTACTGAGGAGATGTCAAGAATATCAGATCTCTGAACATGGAGATCAGTTCTTTATTCGTTGCGCCATGGAGTCACTACAGATATAATCTTCGAATTGGCTCGTATTTGACTGAACATTGAACTAGATACTATCAACTACAAACTCTTCTTGAAACCATACAATACTAAAAAATATGCTCAAATGACTGAGCTTATTAAAAAATGCTACCTACCCTACACTACTAATAATGTTTTTGTTCTAAATGATACAATAATTCCAGTGAAACCAGTCAAGCAATTGCTCTAATAACTCTGCTCTTTCAATTTTTTCAATCAATATCAGAAATAGAACTTGCATAGGCATCATGAATTGATTTCCATCCTGATATTCATCACAAGGAGATTCATAAACCTCACAAATAACAGAAATGCAGGGAATGCATTGTGGCTCTGTGATGAACAATTTATCCATATAAATAGCCACTCGATCAAGATAGACTTGACCCATTACTAGATTTCCAGGCTCGGTCAATTCAACCTCATGACCAGGTGCGACACATGTGTTCTCTATGTATTCAAGTGACTCGAAACATTCTTATCTTTGATCTAATGAGTTTTTTACTAATACTTCTATCGAACAAGAGATTGGAGCTAACTGACTAATCATATCCATATAAAAACATATATTGAAACCATTAGGGGTGTTGGAACAGGGGTATACCCAAGGTTCAATGCCTCAACAATGCACCAAAAAAACCCTAAATTATGACCCTTTCGAAAACACGTGCGAAGGACATGAATTCTCACTTGAGGTAGAGGAAGGGGTGGTTGTGGGAATCGAGTGTATACAACCTCTATGGGACATAGATATGTGATTACAAAAATATAATAAAGAACTTTGCAGTTATCATTCATTAGTATTTAACCCTTATTCACATCACAGACAAGACCCTAGTTACATAGCAGCGTAGTATTCAATCAGACCTAACACATCTAAGCACTTAGCCAAAGGAAATAGATCAGATCTAGAATTCATTCACATTACTAAGAACTTAGCTATCATATCAGATGCATATAAACATGTATTACTACACTAAGCATAAATCAGATGAATAACATAACAACCATAATGCACAAAGAAACCATAACACAAGATACACGTGGTTCACCCCTAGCATGGGGCTATGTCCACCAAATTTTCTTCTTATTTATTATATTCTATCAATCATCTTACATGCACAGAGCCTCAAAACCCACTCTATACAGGACAAGAGATCTACGCGCACCTCGCCAGATCCTCCTTCCCCGAGCTAGGTTACAACACAAATCATTTCTAGAGTCTTCCCATAGGCTTCCTACAATCACTTGCAATTAGCTGTGCAAGTTCTCAACACACAGTATGCATGAAGCCTTTGTAACTACTTTAACTTAGCATAACACACATATGTCTCTTACATCATTTTCACTTAGCATCGCCTCCTACTTACATCCCCTAGATTTCTATGTATACATTACAAAAGGACTAAACATGGGTAAAACCCATGGGATGACATCCCATACATGTTACATAAACCCTAACCCAAAAATCCATTCAAAAAGGGGGCGAGATCTCACGATCTCCGCTTTGCCTTGCGCTCTACCTTCGACCAGCTTGTCGAAGTCCCAAAAATGGTCAAGCATGACCACAGTTATCCAAAACTTGGTCAAGGGTCAACAGGCCCCTAAAACTCACCTGTGACTCATCCCAAGTCACTTTGATATGGGTAGTTCTACCTCAAATGCCACAAGCTTGGTTTGAGCTTCTTCGACCTGTTGCTTTGTTAGGGTCTCCTGCTCGGTGAACTCCTGAATAACTATCTCATTCACCAGTTCTTCTAGGCATTGTTCCACCGAAGTGACCTACTTGTTCCAGTTCTACACCTCGTCCTTCAATATCCTCAAAGATTATGAAAGATGCATCCTGTACTGGTTGGAGCTTCTTGGTCATTTCCATGAATTTGCTCTGGATATCTTGCAATTTTTTTTGAATCGTGTGTTGTTCTTGGGACCTTTTCATCCTCTTGACCACTAACAGTGGCTTCAACTACGCTTGCACTATTGCTTCTTGCTACTTTTCATCTTGGAGTTGTGACTCTAGTGTCCTTATTTCAGGTTCTAATGCAAGGCACTCGTAAATCTGTGCACTTCCACTACTGAGATGTTTAAATTCCTTAGATAATGACTTGATTCTCTCAACTACACTCCAGGAATTTTCTTCTCTTTGATCGTGCACTTCTTGTGGAGTTCTTGGCACTACCTATAACTCTTGTTTGGTTACTCTCTATTATAACTTTTGAATGGCTTCAACAAGCTTCTCTACTTGAATCTTCATTGGGTCTTATTCTATCTCTTTTAAGCCTGTCATAGAGTGAAGTTCTCTAGTGGAAGCTTATTTACCGCCCATATTCTCTGCAAGAAATTGTTCTTTCTCCTGATGGATTTGCGCTCTATCCTCTACTAACTTCACTTGGAGGTCATATTTTTCCTATTGTGAAACCCAATGTTTCTCTATGATTTCCTCTTGTGTTGGCTTCAGGGCCTCTGTGGCATGTTCCTTTTCTTCCTGGGCACGACGAAGGTGAGCTTCAATTGCATCTTCTATTTGGCGTAGCTATGCGAGCACATCTCCTAACCCAATTCCTTCATAATAAGGTGGCGTGGTGGACACTGCATGGATGGAGTAGAGGGTTTGTTGGACCCCTTTTAGCTCTGCTTCAGATTCATCATACATGGTTTCTTGCTTAGCTTCATTGCCTGTAAAATATCTTTTGAGGTATTTCAGACAATGATGATGATGATGTATATGTTATCCATTGTGAGCACTGTCTGCATCTGTGGCTTTCTATCTTTAGACTTCTTTCGTGATGTAGGTTTCATGGGGGAACCCTTCATTTTCATTGAAGTCTCGGCTTCATCAAGAGGATCCCTAAGTAGTGTTACTTTTCCCTACTTCTACTTGTCTTCTTCCCCATTATTCTCTTCTTTGTCTACTTCGTCATCACCTCCTCCTTTTGGTGACTCTGAAGAAGTATATTCGTATGTGTTATTCAGCTCCTATACCTCTTCCTTCTTCTTCCTTCTGCTGCTTCTAGGTGCATCATACTCTTCCTAGTCAACTGGTATACAAAACTCTATGGGCCATTCCTTAGTTATTTCTTCCATGTCCTCCTCTGTGAGCTTATAATAATATTGGATCTCTTCTCTATGTTAATATCCATGCACAGTGATATAAATAAAATGTCGATCTGCGCGGAACTTTGCAAGGGACCTGAACCTGTGTAGGATGTTCGATGTCATATGAGGGAAATACTCAATATCCCTCTTCAACTAGAGGTATTAGGTCTGGAACACCGTGTTTGACTTCCATTGCTTCACCATGTTGCTCGAATACCAGAGAATGGTGAACTTCGCAATGAGGGGTTCATACAGCTCAATCCTAGGGAAGGTCGCTTCTTCTAGCATCTCCCAAGCAATGAAGGTGATGAGGATTAATAGCCAACTAAAATGGAACTTGTATCCCTGATCCTGATCTTCGCGACAATCTTTCCGTAATTGGTTGATGAGGTAGCTCACCCAGTTCATTTGTAGCACTTCAATGGATTTTCCCGCGAGGTCAAAAATGAACCTTATGACCTATGTGGGTTTGTTCTTCCTTACTAGCTTAAAAACAATCAATTGGAAGGTTAGGCACACTACACCATTTTGTATGGAGGCTACCTTGTAGCCTAGCTTCCTCTTTTCCACACCACCGTAGGTATCTTTATTTCCCTGTGCCAGGGCGCGATCTGAATACTTCCGTGTGTAAAAATCCTGTGAGTCTGGTCCCTGAGTGCTTAGTCCAGTGATCCTATGGATCAACACTATATCTATAGTGATGTGTCTGTCTAGCCCTAAATAGTCATCATGGAAGCATGGCAACAGGAGATTAACCCATGCTTTAACCTCCTGATGCCTTCCAAAATGGGGTATCTTCATTATGTTCAAGATGGTAGACCTCATGATGTCCATGGTCCATGGTTGAGGGATTATCTTCTGATTCTTCCCCTTTGTCTTGGTCAAATATTTGTGCAAGGAAAGCATGCCATATTTCTTGCAGTCTCCCAAATTATAGTCATTTATCTTCAATGTCAGAATCCTCTCCCAGTGTGGTTTGACTACTCATATCCCCTTTGGGAGGTACGTAGTAATCAACATGTAGTCTAAGTCCCTCATGACACTATCATGACTCACCGCACTAGCCAGAGGTAGGATGTAGTTGGGAAAGATTGATGGGATGAGCTTCACTTTCACCAAGTCATCATGATGTTTGGTTCGTTTCTTAGTCGCATCTTGGGATGGTACAATTCCAAGAGAATTCGATGGGGATGCTTGCACTCCTCTTGTCGATGAGGCTTGAACTCCAATGGACATGACAACGTCAGCCATGAGGTCAATCAGGATCTCTTCGATAGATTTCTCTACTATGCAGAGGTCACTCAACATGCACGCTTGAGAGTAGGTATCTCAAGTCGGTAATCAAACACTCAAAGTAACAACGTGGGTGGTGAGGTCTCAATAGGCACAGTGTGATAACAATGAATTCATTGTGGGCTCAGATACTCACAATTCAAAAAAGTGTTCTTGGTTCAATTCTCGATGGGATAAATAAACAATGTAGTAACAGATTCCTCCAACAGACAATAAATCCTTCATCAATGCGATTCGATCCATTAGGGTGCGGTTTCAACGGTCCAATGTTGATTTTTTCATCCATAACTGTGTTTCTAGCCATTCTGGAGCATCAGTCTAACGACCAAGATGACTCCAACGGTCATATTGATTCACCATGGCAAAGTGCCAATCTACATCATTCTGATATTCTGGCTTAGTTCAAATCCTACAAACATTCTTTCTGCGAAGTTCTTTCTGGAACTTCCTGTAATTTTCCCAACTTAGGTTTCTTCTTGCTGAGATTTATAGCTTTGTTTCCTGTGATTGGAGTTACTGGGTTTCTTTTTCCACTGTTATTCTTATATGTACTCAACATAGTAACTTTGCACCATTGAGGGTTATCCATAGGGTTTAAAGGTAATACTTCTTCTTTTTCTGGAGTAGGTTCTCTACTCTCCTATATGGACAGATGTTTCAAGCCTTCTTGCGTTCCTTCAACTTAGTCATCTATGTTTTTGGTCCTTAGTAGCTTCAACTTGTGTTATTGTTCATTTATTAAGTACGTTATTCTCCTAGCCATGAAATCTCTTATTTATTTCTTTTTTTGTTCTATATCCTCCTCTTCTTGTTTCCTTTAGATCTGATCTTTCTCAATCCAAGTTTTTTCTAGCAAAATAGCAAATGGGGCTTTGTTGTCAACAGATTTAATGACCTCGAATTCTTCCTCTATCGAAGTTCTGTGAAGATACATATATTTTTGGGTAAGTCTTCCACATAGGGTTATCATCTTTCCTCTAAATAATCCTATTCCTCCCAATGAAGGAATCATAGCAGGATTTCCCAAAATTTCCCAAGTTCCTTCTGTCATGATATTCACCTGTGTTTCTGAATCCAATACATAGTCTATGTCAAAGTCTCCTAATCTTGTTTCTATACACTCCATCTCTTTTAAGATTTCCGAAAAGTTGATGTTTCTATGATCATTCAGGGTTTCTGTCATCTGCAATAATAAAGTCTATGATTCTTTCTGGGGTTCTATCGTATCCTTATTCTCTTGGATTTTCTCATGGTTTTATTGCCTCATATTCATATTTTCAACTTTAGTAATCATTCTAGGGGAAATCCAAAACTCATGGTCCATATGTTTACAACAAAGAAAACTAAGACCTCTATCAGGGCATTCCTTAGCAAGATATCTCAGTCTTTTACAACTATAACAAAGAGGTAATCCTCTCTTTCACTTGAATGATCCCCAACCTTTCTCGTACTGTGCACTGAGATTGCAGTAACTAACCTGCAAAAAATTATTTCTAGGGTCCTGCATCCATTTGTTAGTCCAAACATTCTCTCTATGCCTAGGGATAACATATATTTCATAACTTCTATTAGATCTATTCATTTCATATCTTCTTTCTTTTATTTGTGCCCTAGTTTTCAGACTAGGATGAAATTTATCAAACACACCTAGATCCATTCTTTTGAAAAAAATAAAAAAATAAAAAATTCCACTTGTCTTACCTTTATCAGAGCACAAATATTTCATATCTTACCTCTTTTCTTCAGATTGGATTCCCTTATTAGCACAGATATTTGCAAGTCAAGTAGAATACTACGCACTAAAGTAGAAGATCTACGCACAAAGATTTCTCTTTTCTTCAAAGCCCAACAATCACAGTTTCAGTCCTGACAACGAAACCATTTGTTGGCACAGGGGCATTCCAAGTGATAAATGATTCAACAATGCACCAACAACACCCTAACTACCGACCCTTTCAGCAACACCTGTGAAGCATATGAAGTCTCACCTGAGGTAGAGGCAGGGGTGGTTGTAGGACTCAAGTTTCTGCAACCTAACTGGGACACATATCTATGACTACAACACTCTAATAAAGAACTTAGCAGTTATCGTTCATCAATATTTAACCCTTATTCGCATCGCAGATAAGACCCTAATTACAGAGTAGTACAATATTCAATCAAACCTAACACATCTAAGTACATAGCCAAAGGAAATGGATCAGATCTAGCATTCATTCGCATTACTAAGCACTTAGCTATCATTTCAGATGCATCTAAACATATATTATTGCACTAAGAATAAATCACATGAATAAAATAACAACCATAATGCACAAAGAAACCATAACACATGATATATGTGGTTCACCCCCAGCGTGGGGCCATGTCCAACAACTCTTATTCTTCCTTATTATCTTCTGTCAATCATCTTACATCCACAGAGCCTCAAAACCCACTCTGCACAGGAAAAGTGATTTCCACGCACCTCGCCAGATCCTCCTTCCCCGAGCTAGGTTACAACACAAATCCTTCCTATAGTTTGCATAGATGCTTCCTACAATCCCTTTCACTTAGCTCTGCAAGTTCTCAACACATAGTATGCACGAAGCATTCACAACTACTTACACTTAGCATAACACACATATGTCTCTTACGTCATTTTCACTTAGCATCGCCTCCTACTTACATCACCTAGATTTATATTTATACATTACAAAATGCCTAAACATGGGTAAAACCCATGGGCCGACATCCCATACCCGTTACATAAACCCTAACCCAAAAATCCCTTCAAAAAGGGGGTGAGATCCTACAATCTCTACTTTGCCTTACGCTCCTCCTTTGACCAGCTTGTCGAAGTTCCAAAAATGGTCAAACATGACCACAGTTCTCCAAAACTTCGTCAAGGGCCAACAAGGGGTAAATGAAAACTGAATTTGAAAAAATAATCTATCCATCATATCAACTATTGGGTCATAAGGTGCTTTAGATGACTATGGCCTTGGTTATACTAGCATTTCATGGCTTACACTATGATCCTCAACCAAAATATGAATAATATTCTCTCTCACAATATGAAATGAGATAAAGCATAAGGGAAAGGAATCAAAATGGATCAGTTCATTACCTGTACCATGATCTATGATTTCATCTGATGTTTGAAATTCAAAAAGATTCAAGGGTTTCACCTCTGGATCTGAAGCAGATTCTATATCATCCATGTTTTCCTCAACTGGTTCATTAGAACACTCATTCTTACTATTTACAATCTTCTTCCAATGTTTTCTCAGGAGTGAGGCAAAACATAGGGGTAGGGGTTCACACTTTCTTGAAAAATTTCTACAATTTCCTTCTTTCTATCTTGATTATTGTGTAGAGTTTGATTTTCATCTTGGCATTGTGATACTTGGACTTATTATTCCCATGAAGATGGTTTTGGCTTCTCTAAGCAGTCACCATCAAAATCAACCACATAATCATCACCCTGATGATCATATCCTCGAAAATCATCTAGATATGCAAGGTCATCAAGCATGCACATCATATCAGTTGATGGATCTTCAACAAGATGTTATTGGGCTAATTTTTAAGTGTGGACACAAATCAATCCCCCTAGATTCACTATGAAACTAGAAAAAAACAAGACAACACACTACTCTTTCCTTATATTTCGATTATCAAATGAGAAATGGATCTAGAACATACCTTTTAAATATAGAAAATCCAAATTCACCAATGCAATCCAAGATCTGTCATGAGGCTTATGGAGAAATATCTGTAAAAGAATACAAGTCAACGAAGACAAGAATAATAGAGTCTATTTGATATGAAATTGTGTACGTGATCAAGGAATCATACAATATGAACAAATAAGAGTCATATAGAAAAGAAAACTATATATGTATTAAAGAATGTGGAATAAAGATACAACCGGATGCCTTGATGTTGTCAGATTCCTTCCAACAGTTCCTTGCTTCCCATACACTTATAATCCATATATTTTGAGACTGTAGATATGATAGCTACTCACAATCAATCTTGACAAAGAAAATATCAAAGCCAATATACAAGCTCCAAAGAATATAAGTTACAAAACCCAAGCTCAATTTCCAATCCATGAGATTAATCCCAAGCCAACCTCAAGCTAACTTTCTCCATGAGAGCTCCTCCCCTTTTATAAGATGAAGAGGATAATGTGAGGAGGTTAGGATGATCCCACTAAATCATGAAAGAGAGTAAGTTGCAAACTGTTTGGAGGTCACCTCACCATATAAGTTTCTCCTTCTAGAAGCAACGAGAAGATGCTCATTTTTTTCACGTATAGGAATCATTGCACCCTAGCTATAGTGCAGCCTACAAAACTGTCATAGTCTATCTTTAGAGCAAGATGTAGAAATTAGGCATCATCGCACCCTACATATAGTGTATCCTGTGACGATCTTCCTTAGTAGGGTTTTTACAAAGGAAAATACAAATTCTTCTCTTAGGAAAATTTATTCTCCCTTCTCTCTTCAGGAATCCAGGCCACTGACCCCTATGAAGGAAACATATAGGTTTACATCATTAACGATCATAAGGGTGCCAAAAATAATGTGTAAGACAAGCTGAGTTGGAACTTCATCATTGAATATGGTGTGAATTGAATACATGCAACAATCATTATCCAATCCATGATACAAAGGATGAACTGCAAAGTGTTTGGGGATATTGATCCTTGTCTGTTATGTAAGTATTTGAACATGTGATCTTTGAACAACAAGTTTATCTTTTCTGTTAATCGCCTGCATCATCTCTTTTAAAGTGTTTGCCAGGAGATCTAGTTTTACTTATGAATATGTCACATGTTCCTTTTTTGTTCTATATTTCTCTTCTTCCCTTAGCTTGGACCTTTTGTTCATCAAATTAGCTTCGACATCAACTGCAATCATTTGCATTTCTTCAAGGGTTGTAGTGTTACTTTCTCTTAATTGGAATTCCATCTCAAGATCGAAGGCATATGGGAAATGAAAGTGAGATGATCCTGGGGGTGGCCTTATATCAACAAGAATTTCATGATATACCTTATTGAACCTTGGTGAAAATTGTTGTACTGTTTCCCTTGGTTGTCTTTTCAAATGGTCATACTCTTCTAAGATGAGAAATACATTTCCCCTGCTAACCCATTTATCCAGGAAATTTTTCACAAATTGATGAAAGTTATCAATGCTTGCAATTGGAAGATCCTTAAACCAATTTTTGACTTTACCGTGCAATCATAGGGAAAACATCCTGATACATACATCACCTTCTTCCACTTCAAACATATCAATAACTTTGGATATGATTTTCAACAGTGATCTTCACATTTTCTCCATCAAACCTCGATAGATTATTGATGTAATTGGCAGGGAGGTCATGGGGAATAGGAAGAAAATCTAGGGGCTTGTAGCTCTCTGGGATTTTTGCAAGTATAGGAGATAAAGAAAGGGGCTTATATATATCTAAAGTTTTAGGAGGAGTAGGAGATAAATCACGAGGATTATGTATCACTGGGATTTCTACAGGTGTATATGGAATGTGAACATGTTTATGGGTATGTACACGATCTACAAATTGGGGCTTAGTCTCTTGAGGCTCATTAATTTGTAAATGATCAATGTAAACTTTGACAATATACTCTTGACGAGAATCATAATAAGAGAGAAAATAATTACAAAAAAAACCTATAACATCTTGAATACAATTAGAGATTGAATACCTGGTCTTCCCAAATTTCTTTGTCATGTCAGGTTCTTTCGTGAGTGGAGTCTTTGAGTTGGCACTGTTTGGAGCTGATTGGAGTCACCATGTGAAATATTTCATCCTTCTTGTGTCTGGTCACTATCCACCATCAGTGCTTATATATGGAACTCGAAGTGCACTACTGGAGAAGGTTCCCAAGTGGAGTTTCCATTATGTTATCACCCTGTAATTGCTTAGGCGGAGGAGGAAATAGGGAGGGGTAACCACAAAACCACTTGAAGTCAAGGATATAGCCATCCAAGACTTGGAGATGGATCTCTCTGCATGATCTAACTTTGTTGGAAATATAAATTAGGCTAGTTATAAGGGTAGAAGGTTTTAATTGTGAGAAATGGAGTAAGCACCGAGAAGGGAGACCACTGGGAAATGGAGTCACCTTAGGGAACTTTTCAAATCCTTTCTGTAAGATGAAACTATAGGGAAAGGAAGATAAAACAATAGATATCAGGGATTTGAATGGAAATCATAAGAATATATAGGAAACAAATCAATATTCATATGGGAAATGGTTAAGAATTCCCCACCTGTCTATCAGAGGAAAACATTTAAATTATCCAAAGTCAAGAAACAGAGCATATGTTCCAATGAATTATCTTTTTCTTTTCCCTATTTCATAATTCAAAAAAAAAATGATTGTGGAAACAAGGAAAATAGTTACATAAATAAATTACATCACGAGGGTGTTTAACACAAGAATCATGCAGTTTTTATTGCTTGGATATCAAGAACATGCTCACTGTGTGCTTACATATGAGAAATCGTACTACTTATTTTATAATCCTACCATCCTATTTACTCTATAAACATATATATAAATAAATAATACGATACTGAGGCTCAGGATATCAAATTTGATCATCCTGGCCAAAAATAGCAAGTAAATCCCTAAAAGATCTTAACTGAAATCTAGGTCGAATCTGCTGAGAATAGGGGTACACTCAGACATTTGTTTATCCTCAATGGTGAAACTTGTGTAAAAATGGAAAGAGGTTATTGTATATGTGTTTTTATGGAGAAAAAACCTCCTTTAGTTTCTCCATTTTCGTCTCCAGTTCGTCGAAACTGCTCCCGCAAAATTGTGACCAAAACAGGAAAAACTGGAAACCTGGAAAAATGGGCTCAGAAATGGCTTTGTTTCTCCCAGATTATGTCACTTGTAAAAAATATGGGAGAGATTATTTTTCTTCATCCCATGATGAAAAAAACCCTCTCTCAGTTTTTGAATATTCATTTCCATTTGCCTGTAATCCCTCTCGCAAGACAAAGTGTTGAACAACAAAAAAAATGGTTTTAAATTTTTGGGAGGGCAACTTTGGAGGGGTAGAGTGGTTTACTCATACCCCCCATGAGGTGGTAAGTTGTATTGGGAGGGGGGTCTGAGTTCACCATATGGTGACAAGTGTCCCTCCCAATATCGGCAACTCAGACCCCCTTGGTGGTGATGTGACGTGAGAGGGGGGTGTCTGAGTAAATTACAGACATAGATTTATTTCTTTGGGATGTGTGCATAGTGCCTTTTTTGTTTTT
>ML830859.1:8209-18213 GCA_009831015.1 Picea engelmannii | reverse complement strand
GCTCCATATATAAGATCACTAAAAGAGAGACAATCACAAAAACAAGAGAGACACAAAGATTATCCTAGGAAACCCTCTAGGGGGTGAAAACCCAACAAACTTCCTCAATATAGATTATCCAACCAATAACAATGCTTCTCTCCAAGAGATAACTAACATGGGAGAAGATCCTCCTCTACTCCTTCACTAGGAAAGAGTAGCGCACCACTTAACTAAGAGTAACCAAGAGATAGAACAAAACCGTCCTTGAGGTCACACCTAGTTGAAACAACTACTCCTCCTAGACTTGTGCACTTTTCTTCCTGTCGCAGAGCTCATTGAGTGAGTGAAAAAGTTAGGCACTAGCCCCCCTTATAAATAGAAGTCTTTCATCCTTAAATTTGGTCTAGGCCGAGCTGTCAATTTACCCTCTTAAATTACATTTACAAAGGCACAATAGGGACGACTGTTACAAAGGCAAAATAGGGTTGTATTAATAAATATAATATAATAAGATTCTTTAGGTTTTTTCTTGGTCAAATACAATAAGGATATCTTCCAAAGCTACTCAATATTCAACACTCCCTCTTAGAAAGGAATATTTTCTTCTTGTTACGGTCATCATTATTGCTTCTTCACTTCTGCATACTTGGTCATTGCCTTTTTGTCAATCATGGATCTATATATCATGGGAAGTCTTTGCACTTTCTCTTGAATAATGTACCAGCCTGTGTTGGGGTTACCAACGTGCAGGGTAGCATACTAGCCTATGTTGGGGTTACCAACCTACGTTGGGGTACCATACCATCCTATGTTGGGGTTACCAACCTGTGCCGGGGTAGTGTAGTAATGTGTGTTGAGGTAGCATACCAGCCTTCGTTGGGGTTACCAACCTGCAATAGGGTAGTGGACCAACCTGCATTGGGGTTTACCAACATATGTTGCGGTAGCTTACTAGCCTAAGTTGGGGTTACCAACCTGCGTTGGGGTAACATACCATCCTATGTTTGGGTATCTCATCACTTCCCTCTACTAGTGATGGAATCACCTCCCTCTACTAGGGATCAAATCACTTCTCGCCACTAGAGAACACATCACTTTCTGCTTCTAGGGAACACATCACTTCTCGCTACTAAAGAACACATCACTTTTTGCTACTGGAGAACACATCTCTTTTCACTACTCGGGAACATATCACTTCTTGCTACTGGGGAACACATTACTTCCCACTACTAGTGAAGTATTTCTGGATCACACCAAGCTTGTCTCTTAAATACTTGAACTTGACTCTGGACCAAGGCTTGGTCAACACATGTTCTACCTGTATGTCGGTGGAAATATACTAGAGTCTTATTTCTCCCTTATGTAATATGTCTTGGACATAGTGCTATTTGATCTTGATATTCTTGGACTTGTCATGACACACTAGGTTCATTAACAAATTTATGCAACTTTGGTTGTGATAAAAGATACAGGTTTCCTTCAACTCGAGATCAGTCAATTCTGTGATCAAATTCTGAAGTCACAATGTTTCTCCACAAGCTAACCATGCTACCATATACTATTCTTCTACAAAATTGAGTTCCATATAGGTATGTTTCTCACTGAGTCACGAGATTATAACTGATCCCATACTAAAAAAACATGTGGATGTATTTTTTTGGTTTGTGACACTGCCTTCCCAATTTGAATTTGTGTAGCCCTACAAATATTATCTCATAATTCGAGATATATATGGGTCCATAATAAATTATACCTTTTAGGTACCTCATCAAAAAACATTCCATAGAAAGGGGGACATGTCTTTCACCGCAAAACATATATCCGTCCCCGTGTTCTTCGAATCAAATTTTCACATCACACTCTACCGACTTGGTACACTTGCTTAGTGGAAAATCAATCAACACAATCATTTGTTGGATCTATGTTCTTTCTACAAAGCACTATCTGTCTCATTGTCTCAGAGTATGTCCTCTACTCTCTTTTTGATTTGTTTCTTCTGGAACTGGGACACTGCACCCACAACTTCTTTTTCGGAAACTAAGAATGACTGCCCCATTCTCACTGTAGTTGTTGAACTTTGAGAGTATATCATATGTGCTATCACATCAAAAAATTCATCTAAAATAGAGAGTGGCTCAGTAAAGGACACCGAGGGTAGCTTATCCTCTTTCTCTAGGGGTAACTCAGTCTTCTATTGTAGTCATGTCTCCAAGGCCCGACTTATGTAATGCACAAACTGACACTAGAGATAACTCAATCTCAAGTACAGGGATTGTCATAACTTATCCCTCTGAATATCATTATTTCTCAGATATTTTTAATGAATTATGTTTGTTCTATATACACTTCTTCTTATTATTGGAGCAAGTTTCTTTTCATTGTCTTCTCCCTCTTGTTGGGAGAATCCTCTAGACACAAATCAGGCTTTGTCCTAGGGAGGCTTCTTGTCCTTAATAGATCACGCGGGATGACTCCCACTGAAATCTATCTTCTTCTTATCTGGTACTTGGTGGGGTTGCCTTCCTCACCACTAGTGGAGCTATCTTCTCCTCATGATATGGTGTGTCAATGTTATATGGATTTACATCCTGTAAAGTGTCACGAGACCATATTGGTCTCTTACTAGTTACTGAAATGATTCTAGGTAAGTACTTATGTATATACCAACTATTCGTGATGATATGAAGAGTGATAAACTACACTATAGGGATTTGTTATGTCATCTTTGGAGCCTTATGCTCCTCATGATCCGTCTCCATATGAGATGTTTTGTATCTAGAAAAATCAACTTATTCTTCTTCATCTTCATTACATGGATGTATATAGTCATGTATACAACTTGGATAGTCTGCTCCATGTCTCATATAATATTTTTCCTCCTGCAACTATCACTATATCTCCCTCAGGGTTACCACCTGTGACCTACCGAGAACAAGAAAAACAAGGAAGAAACAATAGACATGAATAATACTCTTTATAATAATAATAAAAGAAATACCGAGAATAATTGTCACAGTAGCTCCTTCATATCTATCACTTGTGACCTTCCTTGAACAAGGGTAAAAAGTAAAAAATACAATAATAAGGAATGAGAGAAACACTCTTCTAGTGTTTTGATCAACCATTCCTCCACGGTAAGCTAGAAAAAAAATAAGAAGTTTCTCCTAGAGAAGATGTTAGTTATATATAGTAAATGATTACAATAATCATTTATCTCAATAGTGCTCACATTCTACCAAGTGTTGAATGCTAAAACTTTTCAAAAATTTCTATCACAAGTATATTGTTCAACAATTATCAAACTTGATATGTGTAAATTTGAATCTTATAAATTTAATCAATCAAACCTGCAACCTAGAGTCTTGTCCTCAACAATGAGTGTGTTTCTTTTTTTTCGAGTCTCCTTCACTCAAGATGACAAGTATTTTCTTAAACCTTCCTATGTACTAAGATAATATTCTTTCTTGATAGAAAATTGGGTTAGAGAATAAACTCTATAATCTCAACCTTAATCAATATAATACTTTGACTTTGATTTTCATCAATGATTAGTATGATAGCCATAACTTCAACAGATCAAAATACAACCTACATGTTCATAATATCACACTAGTTCCATAGCAAGTAGAGGCATATCAAATTAATCAAACCTGGGGTGCATTTTTCCTCTAAATGTGTTGGATCTGAGATCCTTCTCGATCTACGATTGTTGTTTGGAAAAAATACCTTTTCTTCTACAAATATACTTCAGAATAATGATACAGTTTGAGCAGAAGTAAGTACATAACTCTGACAATATCGATACGTAGTGGCACCATCTGACAGTAGTGAAAAACAATAAAAAACCTTTAAAAACTTCAAAGGTGCTTCAACTTGTAACTTAAAGTTAGATGGATATTTTCTAGGGTGATGCACACTAGAAAAATAAAAATCAATCCCAACACTTCACAAAAACTTTCATTGATTTGGTATTGTAGATGGTGCTAGAACTACTACTGGTGTTTCAACTAGCATGAAGGAAGTGGTACTACAACTGCAACTTCGGTTTTTATGAGGAAACACTAATTTTTCAAATACAAATTTTGGAATGATGATCTAGGGACTATTAGCGCCCTCCTAGGGAGGTCTACTAGATGTGGTTACATCCCACAATTTCATTATTAAACATAGAAGATGCCACACTTAGTGTTTATGTAGAAACCCTAATTTTACAGCAGCTCCAATACTAAAAACTAGATTTTGGAGAGGGTGCACTGAGGCTAGCCACTTCTTTATAAATTGTGAGTTGGTCTCTTTCATCCCTACTCTGATTCCATGTGGATATTTCACTTATAAAAATAGAAGTAATGGTTCTTATTTAGGATTACAATCATTTGGTACATTATCTTCATATATAAGATCATTGAAAGAGAGACAATCATAGAAATAAGGCCGACATAAATGTTATCCTCGAAAACCCTCTAGGGGGAGAAAACCCACCAAAAATCCTGAATATAGATTATCTAACCAAGAGAAATGCTTCTCTCCAAGAGAGAACTAACAAGGTAGAATATCCTCCTCTACTCATTCACTAGGAAAAAGAAGTGCACCACTTAACCAAGAGATACCAATAGATAGACCAAAACCCTCCTTAACACACACCTAGTTGCAACAAATACTCCTCCAAGACTTGAACACTTTTATTCTTGTTGCAGAGGTCATTGAGTGAGTGAACAAGTGAGGCACTATCCTCCCTTATAAATAATATTCTGACCTACTTAAATTTTCTCTCAGCCAACCTATCAATTTACCCTCTTAAATTACATTTAATTGTCAAGGAACTATAGGGCCGAATTTTACAAAGAAACAATACAGTCATCTTAATAAATATAATATAATAACATTTTTTAGGGTTTTTCTTGGTCAAATACAATAAGGATATCTTCTGAATATGCTCAATATTCAACATCTAGCAAGATAAACTCATAGAAAAAGAAGCCAAAATCAATTTCGTAATCATCATAGACAATTTTCAAATACTTTTCTTCGATAGTGTGAGTTCTAAGACCCTCTATAGTAGAACCAATCTATAAAGTATGGGATTAATACAAGGTTAACATACAAAATGAGAATATTGAAAAGAGATTTCTAGTATGTGAGTATTGAAAATATAGTAGTTCAAAATATTAATTATGTTTGTTAAAAAAGAAGACCACATCGAGAAACTCCACATGGACATACAGAAAACAACAAAATGGTCCACTTCACAACACTACTCTGTAATTGAGAAACATAGATACAACGAGGAGATAGAAAAGACAAATAAAACCAAATTATAGCGGTTACAACTAGAAGATATAACCGTTACACTCACAAATCAAATTAAAATTCAAAATCATTGACTCAATCAAATCCAACAACCACCCATATACACTTAAGAAAAGTATACATTGGTTAAATTCAAATATAAGTAAATAAATGCAATTTAAATACTTTTAAATATAGAAGTCTTGTATATATTGTGGAAGGGAAAATATTTTGTAATAGTAAAAGTTATTTTAACATATTATAAAATATGCTTAGCAAAATGTTATATTAAAATATTATTTCCTATAATAATAATAATCTATTTTTAAGGTCACTACCAAGCCACACACCAAATTGGTGTATGAGACCTCCTTAACCATTAGGCACACTCACGTTGTATAAATAATCTATACATACGAGGTATACATACCCTAACCTCTCTGGGTTTAAACTTGTCACCTCTTAGGAGGAAACACATACTCTTAACCATTAGACTCAGGCCACTCAAGTTGTATTAATTAATTATATTTAATTAATTAATGTATTTTTTTCTTATTTATAATTAATTATATTTAATTAATTAATATAGTTTTTTCTTATATATAATTAATTATATTTAATTAATTGATACATTTTTTTTATTTATAATTAATTATGTTTAATTAATTAATATAGTCCTTTCTTATTTATAATTAATTATATTTAATTAATTAATATTTTTTTTCTTATTTATAGAAAATAAATAAGAAAAAAATATATTAATTAATTAAATGTTTTTTTTTTTAATTTAAAAGGTTATAATAAAACATATGAATACTCGTAAGAAAATACATAACTTTGTTTAAAAGTAAAATATGATTATATTAAGTAATAAAATTATTAATTAACATTTAAAATTGCAAATTTATTTACTTATTTAAATAATTAAATTTTAATAATTATTTATTTATTTATCTATTTTAAAAATTAAATTTACTACACAAAAATCAAAATATTAAAATAAGAAGTTATGTTTAAGCTAAGGTATAAATATAAGAAAATGTACATAATTTAGTTGTATTGATTTGAATAATTATATAGTAGTGATTTTATGAGTGATATAATGTCAAATAATTAGTAAACATTACATATTCTTATATTAAWTTTGTTTTGTTAATTTAATGTTAAAATAGATATAAMTAGTTTATTAAATAATGATTCAATGCAAAGTGGCTCAATGTTTTGATTACAACAATGGTAGTGYAAAATAGTCCATGCATAACATTATATTTAATAGTATCTTAAAGTTACAAAGAATATTTCTTTTATGTGAAAATATTATTTTTTCTTAATACTTCACATTATTTTAGCTAAATTAATTTATCCGAAAATGAATTGTTTATCTGAAAAAACAAAACAAAACAAACAAACTATAAATTTAAACCATTTCTTAAAAAAAAAACATCTATTAAGACAATTATTTAAAAAAACAACCTACTTACCAAATTGATGAACCAAAGGAGGATGGAGAGGGAGGACGATCTAGAAAAACGTTCTGCATTTTTTCCTTTAGCTCTTTATTGTTAATGATATAATTATCTAAAAAATGAGTATTTCATATTATCTCCAAATTGTGTGTACAATTAATCAAACTCTGACTTACATCATCCAGTCCATTCATTGTGTCATAATATATAATCTTAATTTAAATAAAAAAAAATATATTCAATTCTTTGTTTAAATTCGACCATCATGCCATATTGGATGAGAATAATAAACGGATATATTTGAAGTGCACATAGTGGATGGCATGGTCGTTTGAAAATATAGAAGAGTTTTAAACCAAAAAAATATATTCAATTCTTTGTTTAAATTCGACATCATGCCATACTGGATGAGAATAATAAACGGATATATTTGAACTGCACATAGTGGATAGCATGGTCGTTTGAAAATATAGAAGAGTTTTATAACATATAGTATTATTACAAATCTTTAAATTAACAAATTATTTTCCATAACATTAAAAGATTAATTATTATTAAATTTGTATTAGATATTCATTATTTGTGTATTATTCATAAAATGGGGTGGTATTTGTTTTAAATTTTAAAAATAAAAGATTTTAATAAAAAAAATATTAAATTATTTTAAATTAAATATCGAATTGTGTTATATTACATCAGAAAATAGTGTAATAGATGTTTTTTACTAATAAAATGGTGGTGTTGAAAAATGGAAAAAAAACAATATAAAAATATTAATTTGTTTTAAATCAAATATTAAATTGTGTTACATGGCATGAGAAAACTATGTAACATTTATAGATTAATAAAATGTAAATGGAAGGGGTTGTAGGTGTAGGGGAAACATTTTGGATTTATGAGGAAATAGTGAAAATTCATTTGTTTGGAATTTTGGAAGGTTACTAAACAATTAATTAAGGGCTTACAATCTCTTAAGTAACACTGATAGATTAATAAAATGTAAGTTTACACTCTCTAATATTTATAGGTTAATAAAATGAAGAACTTATTTGTTTGGAATTTTAGAAGGTCAGCAAACAATGAAGAAAAGGCTTAGAGTCTCTAGTGTTGATATTTTACTCATACATCTAGAGTTATTGTTCTTTATTATTACAATCATTTAGCACATTAAATCCATATATAAGATCACTGAAAGAAAGACAATCACAAAAACAAGAGAGACACAAAGATTATCCTAAGAAACCCTCTAGGGGGAGAAAACCCAACAAACTTCCTCAATATAGATTATCCAACCAATAACAATGCTTCTCTCCAAGAGAGAACTAACATAGGAGAAGATCCTCCTCTACTCCTTCACTAGGAAAGAGTAGTGCACCACTTAACTAAGAGTAACCAAGAGGTAGAACAAAACCCTCCTTGACGTCACACCTAGCTGCAACAACTACTCCTCCAAGACTTGTGCACTTTGCTTCTTGATGCAGAGCTCATTGAGTGAGTGAATAAGTTAGGCACTATCCTCCCTTATAAATAGTAGTCTGGCCTCCTTAAATTTGGTCTAGGCCAAGCTCTCAATTTACCCTCTTAAATTACATTTAATTGCCAAGGCGCAATAGGGACAACTTTTACAAAGGTACAATAGGGGCATATTAATAAATATAATATAATACAATTCTTTAGGGGTTTTCTTGGTCAAATACAATAAGGATATCATCCAAAGATACTCAATATTCAACACTCCCTCTTAGAAAGGAACATATTCTTCTTGTTACGGTCATCATCACTGCTTTTGCGCTTCTGCATATTTGGTCATTGTCTTTTTGTAAATCATGGATCTATATATCATAGGAAGTTTCTTCACTTTCTCTCGAATAATGTACCATCCTCTGTTGGGGTTACCAACCTGTGGGGTACCATACCATCCTTCATTGGGGTTACCAACCTACACTAGGGTAGCATACCATCCTATGTTGGGGTTACCAAACCTGTGTTGGGGTAGTGTATTGGCGTGTGTTGGGGTTACCAACCTCCGTTGGGGTAGTGTACCAGCCTTCTTTGGGGTTTCCAACCTGCACTAGGGTAGCGTACCAACCTGCATTGGGGTTTACCAACCTATGTTGGGGTATCTTACTATCCTACATTGGGGTTATGATCCTCCATTTGGGTAGCGTACCATCCTATGTTGGGGTAGCTCATAACTTCCCTCTACTAGGGATCACATCACCTCCCTCTACTAGGGATCAAATCACTTCTCGCTACTGGAGAACACATCACTTCCCGCTTCTAGGGAACACATCACTTCTCTCTACTATAGAACACATCACTTCTTGTTTCTAGGGAACACATCTCTTTTCACTACTCGAGAACATGTAACTTCTTTCTACTGGGGAACACATTACTTCCCACTACTAGTGAAGTATTTCTAGATCACACCAAGATTGTCTCTGAAATACTTGAACTTGACTCTCAACTGAGGCTTGGTCAACACATATTCTACCTGTACGTCGGTGGCAATATACAGGAGTCTTACTGTTCCCTTATGTACTATGTCCTGGAAATAGCGGTATTTGATCTCGATATTCTTGGACTTGTCATGACACACTGGGTTTATTGACAAATTTATACAACTTTGGTTGTCATAAAAGTTACAGGTTTCCTTCAACTCGAGATCAGTGAATTCTGTGATCAAATTTTGAAGTCACCATGTTTCTCCACAAGCTAACCATGCTACCACATACTATGCTTCTACAAAATTGAGTTACATAGAGGTATGCTTCTCACCGAGTCACGATATTATAACTGATCCCATACTAAACAAACATCTCGATGTACTTTTCTGGTTTGTGACACTGCCTTCCCAATATGAATTTTTGTATCCCTACAGATGTTATCTCATAATTTGAGATATATCTAGGTCCATACTAAATTGTACCCTTTAGGTACCTCATCACATGTTTTTCCATAGACAGGGGAACATGTCTTTCATCGCTCTCTCACTCGTGGTGAACATGTTTTTCCATAGATAGGGGAACATGTATTTCTCTCACTTTCTCTCTCTCCCATCCCCTCCCTCTCTCTCTCTCTCATGCCACCCCTCCATCCCTACCCCTTTTTCCATCCCTCCCTTCCTCTCCTGCCACCTCTCTATATTTCTCTACAACTCTGTCTCTTTGTCTCTCTCCCTTTCATCTATGCCTCACTTTCTCTCTCTATATATCGTTCTATTGTTCCACTCTTTCTACCCCCTTCCCATACCTATATCCCTATCACTCC
>ML830858.1:0-48327 GCA_009831015.1 Picea engelmannii | reverse complement strand
TTTTCCATAGGAACTAGAACTTACATTTCATTTTACAATATCATAGAGGGATGTCTTTCTTTGAAATTGTAATTTCGCCTATCTGAATGGACTATATACTTATAGAGAGAGAGGTCTAAATATGATTAGTTCAAATGGAAACATCAATGCATATGAACCTTATGATATGGATTGTTTTTCGACAAGGAAGTTGTGAATGATCATAGTAGTGATTATGAAGTGTAGTACTCCAACTTTGCAAACAAAATTCTTCATTTTAATAACCTCTCACAAATCATATTTTAAGAACAAGTAGGTTGCATCTAATCTTAACCTATATTGATTTCATTATAATAGATTTCATCATACTATGAGGATAATTGTGATACAAATTGTTGAGATGTGCATCTTTTGAGCTTCTTCAACACAAAACAGTAACCACCTATGCAGATAGTGATTCCACGTTAGTTTTAGAATGCATATATTAACACATGGAGAAACATAATGATAGACTGGAATTTATGTGGTTTTCTCATATTGAGAGACAACAATGTGAGTTCTCTTTGTTTACATGTGTGTGTTTTTTGTTTACTTCAATACCACATGTGCTAATAAAAAATCCACAACATAATTTCAATAAACATATCTCAACACATAAAAGAATATAATTTTAATTCTAATTACAATATTTTTTAGAATTTTTATTAAAAACAATAATCTAAAAAACTCTTTAAATCACTTTAACATTCTCATTAACCCATTTAAAAAGTAAGTTAATTATTTAAGTTTCTATCTAATGTTATAAGCCAAGCCAACATGTCTTATTGTAATAAATGAAACTCCCAAAAATAAAATAAAAATAATAATTGTAAAACATTTATCGTATATCATTAATAACAAACATTGTACTTAATTATTAAAGGCAATTTGACAACGACAAACCGTCACTAGCATAAATATTCATCATAAATCATTAATAACAAACATTGTAAACTTAATTACACAATTTAATTATTAAAGGCAATTTAAAAAAGATTGTCATTAGAGTAGAAAATAAATCATAAGATATTGTGTGAGTCCTTCTAAGTTGGAATGTTCCATTGCTATTATTAACTTGGACTTTTCATTTTTCAAGATTATATATATTCTAGTCATTTTCATGTCCCAATCTTTCATGAGCATAGTTCATTAATAATTAATTTTTCACAAACTTGAATATTGCACTTAATATAGTAAATTAAGTTGGACTTAAACATTTATTTATTAAATCAAGGAATATTCAAAGGAGTGAAGAAGTAAAATTGAAATTAACAAAATAAACTGATAATTAAGATTTATTGAAAATGTCATCCATCTCAATATAATTTTAGTTTAAACATGTTTAATAACAATAAAAGTTGAGTAAGTTAATAAGTAGACGAATTCAACTTCTTTCCAACAACAATTTTTACTCAAATCCAATAAAAAAATTCTTAAAAATTATAATTTCACTTAATTGATATAAACTTTAATTATTTTATCTACTTATTAATTCAATCCTAATTATTTTCTATAATCAAAACGACAACTTAACCTAATTACGCCAAGAGGCGTATACCTATTGGAAATGGGCACATTTAATAGGTTTTTAGTGCTTAATAGGTTTTCTATGGACAGGATTTAATATGGCTAGAATATTCTTGGTCGTCACGATAAATGAATGACTATGATTTCAACCATTAACTTCCTTGCTTTTATAAAGACATACGTTAATATGTTTAATTTTTTACATTTACTTAATCATATTTAAAAATTAATGTGTTCCCTAGCTCATTGCCACGTATGGGTAATTAGCAAAAATTAAAATATTAGCACGGAGTGGTATGGAAAAAATAGAGCGCAATTGTTCACTACCAGAGGGAGTGCCATGGATAGGACCATCGGATGTCACGTATTGTGTTTTTGTCTATGTTGGCAGACACATATTGGCGTTTTTGTTTATGTTGGCAGGCATGTATTGTCGTTTTTGTTTGTGTTGGTAGGCTGGAGGACATTTTATTTTATGGTCTCCTGTCTGTGGTGTTCCAATTTTAATGAGCAACGCAATTTTTCAATTCACCATCTTAGTTTCAATTAATACTACTGATATTTTTGTTTCTATCTGTGTTACGCATGCAACCCTCCAACTACTGATCTTTTCATTTTTCTCTATGCTATGCATGCCACCCTCCAATTGCAACATATGTTCAAGCGATCCTCATTTTTCTCTGTGCTCAACAGGCCACCCTCCAATTGCAACCTATGTTAAAGAAATTAATCACGAATGTTCAGCAAGATGACTCTGGTGTTGAAAACAACATAGCACACTTTGGCCTGGATCACAAATTCGGAGATGTTACCTGGTATTTTGCTCAGCTAAAGGTAGTTTATAGAGTGGACGATCGGGTGCTTGTATATACATATAGGAATGGAGTAAATGATTTCATATTGTTGCACCCTATTTTTTCTCCTCTCCTATACACTGCCAAGAGAGCAGGTAAGAGAATCCAACATGCATTCTCATATTTATATGCATATGAATATCCATATCATCTAAGCCTGAGTTGATTAAATTCTCTATTATTAATCTCTATTAATTGGTTAATGTTCTAATTGGTTAACGATATTTAGTTACTTGGATAGTGATCAGGTACCACAATAACATGCAAGCCCTTGGATGGATCGTGTCTCAGTAGACCCGAGGACGAACTATAGACAGCATGTTGATGGTTTAAGGTTAGAAGTTTGGTTTCCTATGTCCATAGAGGAGATGGATTGTTTTTTATATACCCAATAATATTCAGTTATATATTCACAACCCTAATAATATTCAGTTATATATTCACAACCCTATTATTGTTCTTCAATGGCTCCATATGCAGGTTGGTTGTTGCCTTGATTTAGGTTAGCAGTGGCTAAGTTTAACACTCTCCTTCCTCATTCATAATCAATTGACATAATAGTTGAATACACGGCGAGTTACTAGATAAATCAAACTTGTAGTTATAGTCATTGTTGGCACAGGGGCAGACCCAGGGTTCAACGCTCAAGAGTGCACCAACAAAGCCCTAACTACTGGCCCTTTCGGCAACACCTGCGAAGCAGATGAAGTCTCACCCGAGGTAGAGGCAGGGGTGGTTGTAGGACTCAGGTGTCTGCAACCTTAGCTGGGACATAGATATGTGATTATCTTGCTTACAATGCACTTAGCATCAGTTATTTCCTAACATACATTCATTAATACACTTCACAGAAAGCACAGAGCACCGCAATAATTACTTAGATCTAGCACTTAGCAATGATAATCAGGTTATACTCAATAGATTAAGCACTTAGCATCTTATGTATCATATCTAGCATGCATTCATATCTCATAAGCACAAAGCATCAATAGATCTATCTAAACATATCAGAGCACTTAGCAAGAGAGAGACAAACACATCAACATAGTACACAGAGTTACTGTGGTTCACCCCCACCCTGGGGCTACGTCCACAAAGTCTTCTTTATATTATCTTGGTCAAGCAGTTACAACACTAAGCCTCCAAGATCCTACCCCACATAGGACAAGAGATTTGCGCAGCTCGCTAGATCCTCCTTCCCCGAGTAGATCCAAGCACTAAGCCTTCTCACACTCTGGCACTCAGCACCTATTACAGCACACACAAAGCTCTTACATTCACACAGACTTCTGATCACATAGATCCAACTTATGCACTAAGCCACCGACTAGACAGGGCCCCCTTTTCTTACATGGCCTAGACCTCTATTTATACAAGAAAAAGGCCTAAACAAGGGCCGACATCCCTTTCCCGTTACAATATTCCCAAAAAAACCCAAAAAGTTTACACAAAAGGTGGCGAGATCCCGTGATCTCTGCTTCTCTATGCACTCCGTCTTCGACAGGCAGTTGAAGTACCAAACGGTCAACTATGACCAAGTATTCCTCAAAACTTGGTCGAGGGCCAACAAGCCCCCAACACTCACCTATGACTCGTCCCAAGTCACTCTTCTTTGGGTAACTCTGCCTCGAAGGCCTCGAGCTTCTCTCAAGCTACTTCGACCTGTTTCTTTCCTACTTCTTCTTGCTTGGCAAACTCCTGAATGAGTGCGTTACTAACTGGTCCTTCTAAGCCTTTCTTTGTTGTGTTCACGACCTGTTCCAGGTCTGTCCCTTGGCTCTCAATCTCTAAGAATAGTTGACATGCCCTATCCTGCAAAGGTTGAAGTTGTTGCATCACTTCCATGACCTTGCTCTGGATCATATGAATCTGTTGCTGCACGACACGTTGTTCGTGGGACCTCTTCATTTTCTCTATGGTCGGTAGGGCCTTCAGTTGTACCTGTAACTTCTTGGCTTGGTACTTCGCCTCCTGGAGCTATGACTCCAATTTATGCAATTTAGGGTTCTCGGATAGGTTCTCATGTATCTGCGCACTTCTACTACTTAATTGCTTACATTCTTCAGTGAGTGCCTTAATCATTTCTACTGTACTTCGGGCATTCACTTCTTGTTGGTCAAGTTCTTCTTGTGGAGTACTCGGTATAGCTTGGAGCTCAAGTTCTATTATTCTTTGTTGCAGTTGTTGAATGACTTCAACAAGCTTCATTACTTGGTGTTCTATGGGTTCTTCTGCCTTCTGTTCTAAGTCAGTCACAGAGCGAAATGCTCTATTGACTGCTTCTTCGATCCCGATCTGCTTCGCGAGAAGTTTGTCCTTCTCCTTTTGGAGCTTTGCGCATTCTTTATCAAACTTCTCTTGGATGGCCTCCTTCTCTTGCTGTGCAACTTGGTGTTGCTCTATGATTTCCTCATGTACGTGCTTTAGGGCCTGGGTGGTCTGCGTTGTTACTTCTTCTACTTTTCGAAGGCGTACTTCGACTAGGTCGGAAATCCTACGAAGTTGAACTGACTCGTCTCCTGCTTCGGGTGTTCCTTCTGGCATAGGCGTAGTGGATACTGTGCTGTTAGACTGGAGGGCTCGTTGTACTCCTCGGAGCTCGGCTTCGATTCTGTCGTACATCGTCTGTTGCTTGGCCTCCTGCTTTCCAGTAATTTCTTCTATGGCTTCATTCAAAGTTGCAAGGAGAAAGTTGAAGTCATCGGGGTTGAGTGTGGTCTTCATCTTGGTCACGGTCACTTTTGCTTTCTTCTTGATGGAAGACTTCAAAAGTGACCCTTTTCTTTTCTTTAGAACTTCGACTTCATCTTCTGGTTGTTGTTCAACTTCTTCTAGGTCTTCGTCGTTACCTTCTTCATCTGGTGTGACGGAAGTTGTCCTTACAGAGCAGTTATCCACATCTTGAACCTCTTCAATTTCCTTTGTCTCCTTTGTCTTCTTTGTCTTCTACATCTTCTGCGTCTTACTGGGCCCAGGTGTGTCCTGCGCAGCTTCTGGGCTGCTGATATCTGAAATATCCGTTGGATTTGCTGCAACGAGGAGTTCCACCGACCATTCCTTGGTGATCTCTTCAAGGTCTTATTCTGTCAGTTTATAATAGGACTGCAGTTGTTCCTGGTGCTCATCAGCGCGTGGAGTAAGGTATATGAAGTGGCGGTCCACGCTGAACTTCATTAAGGGTCTGAATCTGTGGAGTGTGTTCGGAGTAATGCGAGGTGTGGCTTATATCATAGTCTTCAATTGGATGTAGTATCTGTGAAAGAGGGTATTCGACTGCCATTGCCTGTTCATATCTGTCGTGTACCATAATGTACTGAACTTCGCAGCCAATGGTTCAAATGGTAGGGTTTCAGGAAAAATGACATCCTCCGGCATCTCCCATGCTATGAAGGCGATCAGGATGAGAAGCCAACTTAAGTGGAACTCATATCCTTGGTCTTGTGCTTCTCTACAATTCAATTTGAGTTGATTCGCTAAGTACTTCGACCAGTTCATTTAGACTCCTTCTACGCATTTTCCTGCGAGATCAACTACAAATCCAGATACTTGCGTCGGTATGTTCTTGCGTACTAACTTTCTTGTGATCATCTGACAGGCGAGGCGCACTGCGCCACTGTTAATAGAGGTTACCTTGTAACCTCGCGCACCTTTTTCAGCATTTCCATAGGCCTCTTTAATCTTCTATGAAAGAGCGTGATCTGCGGTCTTTCCAGGGTAATAGTCTTGCGGGTCAGGGCCCTGCATGCTCAGCCCGGTGATCTGATTTATTAGCACCGGATCAATCGTTATACGTCGGTTCAACCAGAGATATCCTCCATGGTAGCTCGCTAGTAGCAATTTTAAGCAAGCGTTCACCTCCTGGTGCTTGCCAAAGTGTAGAATCTTCATTACATTAAGTAAGGTGGACGGCGTGAGGTTCATCGTCCATTGTTGAGGGACGATCTTGGAATTCTTTTGCTTTGTCATCGTCAGATACTTGTGCGGGGCAAGCATACTGTAGGCTTTCCGGTCACCAAGGTTGAAGTCGCAAAACTTCAATGCTGCGAGCTTGGTCTGCTTAGTGCGAACTGCATGCACACCCTTCGGTAGGTACGCAGTGATCATAGGATAGTCGTAATCTCGGGGCACACCGTCACGGTTGATTTCACCTTTCAGAGGAGGTATGTAAGAGGGCAAGATGTTCGTGATCAGTTTGGCGTTCGTGATGTCATCTCTATGTTTAGTACGTTTCTCGGCGGTCTGTCGGAATGGTCCAGCTTGAGTAGTGGATGGAGAAGTTGCTACTCCTCTTGACGACGAGGCATGGACTCCGATGGACATTCCTCTTTCCGACATAACTCTTTCGGTTCTTAAGTTAACGACTACTTCTCTCACTGAGTCTTCTACTACGCTAAGCTTGTTGGACATGTAAGCTTAGGATCACTTTCTCAGGTTGTCGATGGGATGAAGGTACCGTAATCGAGTAGAGAGCAAGGTGGGGTAGTCACTATTCCACAATGCGGGTATTCTGTGAGCTCAAGTTCTCAATTGGAAAAAGTGTCTTATGGACATGGCGTGACAGAATAAGTAAGTAAAGTTGTAACAGACTGCTTGCAACAGATAGGAGGGTCCATTAACTCTTGATCTGTCCATTATGGCGTAGTCTAGCGGTCAGGTAACAGGTCATAACTTTCTTTCAAGCCGTTCGGGCCATCAGCAGAACGGGTATATCGTCTTCTAACGGCTATATTACTTCGACATGGCAAAGTGCCATATGTCGTTGTTCTGCTATCCCGGCGAAGCTCAAATTCTACATGTTTTCCTTCTGCGGGGTTTCTTCTGGAACGTTCTGTAATTTCTCCAACTTCGCTTTCTTCTTCATGAGTTTTATAGCCTTCTTCCTAGTGAGCTTCATCTCAGTCATCCTTTTTTCATTCTGATTCTTTTCTTCTCTTGGCATGGTAACTTCGCAGTGCTGAGATTATTTCTCCAGATCCACAGGTATTACTTGTCCAACATATTTTTCGGTCCTCTGTGGTTCTTCTAGTGTTCTGTCAACTTCGTCATCCAAGTTCCTAGGGTCAAGAACCCTTGATCTGGTCTCCCCTTCTTCAATCAACTGCGTGATCCTTCTAGTCACGAAATCTCTTAACTCTTGTCTCTGTTGTTCTAGGTCCTTTTTTGCTTCTTGTTTTATGGCTTGATCTTTCTCAATCCAAGGTTTACCAGGTAACATAGTAAACGGGGCGCTGTCCTCCACGAACTTAACAATCTCAAAATCTTCTTCTGTCGAAGCTCCATGAGCATTCATAGATATCTGAGTGAGCTTTCCACATAGGTTTACCATCTTTCCTCTGAATAACCCTATTCCTCCTAATGAAGGGGTCATGTCAGGTCTTCCTATAGCCTTCCAGGTTCCTTCTGTCATAATGTTCACCGGTGTTTCTTCATCCAAAACATAGTCAATGTCGAAGTCTCATATTCTCACTTCGATCTGTTCTTTATTCTTGAAGATCTCTGATAACCTAACATGTCGGTGGTCATTCAAGGTATCTCTCATCTATATCAATATATTTTCTTATTCTTTCTGGGTTTCTGCTATAACCTTGGTCTCTTGATCTCTTGCTTGCTCTATATCCATCTTTTCAAGCCTAGCAATCATTCTAGGGCAATCCAATACTTCATGGTCCATAGCCTTACAACAAAGACAATTGGGTCTTCGCCCAGGGCATTCCTTAGCAAGATGTCCGGGCCTTCTGCAATTGTAACAAAGAGTTAATCCTCTCTTTCTCTTCAATGATCCCCAACTTTTCATGTATTGTGTGCTAGGATCATAATGTTTAGCCTGCAAAAATTTCTTTCTAGGATCCTACATCCATTGGTTAGTCCCAAAATTCTTTCTATGCATAGATATAACATATCTATCACTATACTTATCAGATCTATTCATATCAAACTTTCTTTCATCTATTAATGCCCTAGTTTTGAAACTAGGATAGAATCTATCAAACATACCTAGATCCATGCTTTAGAAACAAAAAATTTCACTTATCTTACTTCTACAAAGCACAAAGCTTCCAGATCTAAGACTTTTAACTATTCTTACCTTTATCAAAGCACAAAGCTTATAGATCTTACCTTTTTCTTGCATATCTGACCTCTTTTTCTTCATATCTGACCTCTCTTCTTCAGATTTGACCTTTCTTTCTTGGCACAAAGCTTCACGGGTCAAACAAAACATTGCGCACTAGGGCAACAGATCTACGCGCATAGCTTATTTCACACAAAGCTTCTTCTTCTTCAGTTCCCAGCAATCACAGTTCCAGGTCCAGGCAACGGAACCATTTGTTGGCACAGGGGCAGACCCAGGGTTCAACGCTCAAGAGCGCACCAACAAAGCCCTAACTATCGGCCGTTTCGGAAACACCTCCTAAGCAGATGAAGTCTCACCCGAGGTAGAGGTAGGGGTGGTTGCAGGACTCAGGTGTCAGCAACCTTAGCTGGGACACTGATCTATGATTATCTTGCTTACATCGCACTTAGCATCAGTTATTTCCTAACATACATTCATTAATACACTTCGCAGAAAGCACAGAGCACTACAGTAATTACTCAGATCTATCACTTAGCAATGATAATCATGTTATACTCAATAGATTAAGCACTTAACATCTTATGTATCATATCTAGCATGCATTCATATCTCATAAGCACAAAGCATCAATAGATCTATATAAACATATCAGAGCACTTAGCAAGAGAGAGACAAACACATCAGCACAGTACACAGAGTTATCGTGGTTCACCCCCACCCTAGGGTTACGTCCACAAAGTCTTCTTTATATTATCTTGGTCAAGTAGTTACAACACTAAGCCTCCAAGATCCTACCCTGCATAGGACAAGAGATCTACACAGCTCGCTAGATCCTCTTTCCCTGGGTAGATCCAAGCACTAAGCCTTCTCACACTCTGGCACTCAACACTTATTACAGCATGCACAGAGCTCTTATAGTCACACAGACTTCTGATCACATAGATCCAACTTATGCACTAAGCCATCGACTAGACATGGCCCCCTTTTCTTACATGGCCTAGACCTCTATTTATACATAGAAAAGGGCCTAAACAAGGGCTGACATCCCTTTCTCGTTACAATATTCCCAAAAAAACCCAAAAAGGTTCCACAAAAGGTGGCGAGATCCCGTGATCTCCACTTCGCTATGCACTCCATCTTCGACAGACAGTCGAAGTACCAAACGGTCAACTATGGCCAGGTGTTCCTCAAAACTTGGTCAAGGGCCAATAGTCATTTAGAAGAAATACATCTATCAATAACAAGAAATTAATGGTACCAAATCTCATTCACAAGAAATGATCCGTCAATAACAAGAAATTAGTGATACCAAATCTTATTCGTTAATAACAAGAAACTAGTGATACCAAATCTCATTCAGAAAAAATGAATCTGTCAATAATACGAAGGATTGTTTGAATAATAAGAAGGATTTTTGGACTATTGGCCAGCGAGCCCACCAGGATCATAGCCGATCCGATAAAATTTATTGAGTTATGATTACTCTCTCACATGAACCGTAAGTTAATCAACGTTGAGCCTCCTTAATGCTCTAGAGATTGTGATTTATTGCTTGTAAAAAAATATATTCTATCTCATTTATGATTTTAATGCTTTCGTGGTTTTACATCATCTAGGAAGAATACATCACTTACCCTATTTAAATTATTTATTTAAACTATTCGAATAGTATTGGAATCCACTCTTTGTGCAGTGAGTTATTTTAAATTTTAGTTGTTGTGAATATTTCAAGTTATCTTTTGACATTTTAAATTGGTTGAGAGTTATTTAAGTTAAAAACATTTAATAAAATAATTATTTACAAAACACTATATAAAAAGTTACTAAATAAACAAACAAATATATTATTAAAATTATAAATGGAGTACATCTGAAACCTTAATCCTAATTTGAAATCCTAACCCTAATCCTAATTTAAAACTCTAACTCTAATCCTAATATAAAATCCTAACCCTAATCCTAATCTAAAACTCTAACTCTAATCCTAATATAAAACCCTAACCCTAATGTGAAACTTACATATTTATTATAAAAATGATTGATATGGACTATCAGCATATATCAACCAACTTTATAATGTTCTTGTGCTAGTTATATATAAAAATGAAAACAACTCATATCATATTATAATATATATCGAGACCTAAGTGATTTGGAAGGCTCAAAACTCTAACAATGGCGGCTCGTGTGAATGAAGCAGAAGTGACAGGCTTAGCCTAGTCTATGAGCAATGTTGGACGAAATAATGGTACAACCGATGCATGGAAAAAAGTGGAGTCATTTCCAATTAATGGGAGGGGTTATGGTAAGTTCAATGTTCCTCCACGTTTCGAATTTACTTTGCATTAGTTTATACCTAATCCAATAGATTTGTTAAAAGTAGCAAGATGTGTGGTCTTGTGGACTATTCAAATCTCGAGGAGGATCGAAACTCATCTTTTTTTGTCAGATGATGAGTTCGGAAGTATACAAAGGCTTAAAAGAGCCTTTGATCTGTTGCCACTAGATATGTTGGATCCATAAATCTCTTGCTTTGAGACATGCAAGAGAACGTTATCTTGAGGAGAGGATCTGAAGGCAGATAAGGCAGTAAATGTTGAAACTAGATCATTCTCGATGTCTGGCGAAGGGAAGAAATTGTTGAGATCACCCTCGTATCCTTTGATTTCAATGCATGCACCAAAAAACCAGACTGGTGATGCATGCAATGGTCGAGAGACTTCAAGCATAGAGCATAGAGGCTTATCCAAGCCCGAGAGACCAAAAAGGAAAAGGTGTTGGAAGGTAAAATCTGAGCGCAAAAGGATGGTTGTAGGGGACGACGTTGAAATCAGAGTGATTCTGAACTTACTTGGGAGAATGGTGGTTGGTAGGTTCATAGGGAAGCTAGTAGGCCTTGCCTCCGTAAAAAGTTGGATAAATGAGAACTACGTGTCGAAGATTGGATACATTCCAATATTCCATATTCTAGCCTGCGGTTGCATCAACTTCTAGTTCTCGAGTGAAAAGGATACATAGTTTATTTTGAACAAAGAGTGGGGATGGTGACCTTCAGGGTTGGTTTTACAGGAACAAAGAGTGGGGATGGTGACCTTTGGGGTTGGTTTTACAAGAGTGTTCCATTTCCTTTGATCCTATTCAGGAGTTTAGAACTTCCTCCAAATTTTTGGCAATTCTGCCCAACTTGCCAATCATCTTCTGGAACGAGCAGGTTTTTCAGTCCATAGGAGATCAAATAGGAACCTTTATCAAACGTGAGCCTGGTTGGGAGGAGAAAGAGGATAATAGATGGGCTTGGGTGCATATTTGTGGTTGATCTTAAGGAAGGTTTGTCGGAGGAAATTGAGTTAATGTGGGGACAATTTCGATGGATACAAAAAATTGACTATTGGAGGATGTTGTTTCAGTGCTACAATTGTCATCAAGTCAGACATGTTCAAGTAGATTGTAACAGAGCCAATTCGTATTTCCCCCCTTGGGAGAACGAGAATACCATCGAAGGACGACTTCTAGTGAAGTTCCAAAGGTAAACCAGTCACAAGGTAATATCTACCCGAACTCTTCTATGAAAAAAACAAAATCCAATTCTATGACGAGTTCTATTCAATCTATTTCTCCTATCATTTGTCCCCGTTATTCAATGGATGGTGATTTTCCTCTCCCTAGTTTTGAGGTTGGAGAAGATCCTTCTCCTCATGTGAAGGAAAATGTGTCTTTGATTGATGGAAAGAAGGGGGAATATATTAAAGAAAATATAGAAATCTCACATCCCTTAAAACCAATGGGTATGATAAGTAACTCTTCGGAAGAATCTACCCCATCTGGGAAGGATGTCCCTTCCTTCTCCTCCCAATATCGTCAGACGGTTAGGTTTGATTATTTGCTTCGCTCTAAACTCAAGAAAGTGGAAGAATCCATTGGAGGTGGGGGGATTGCGCTAGATAAAGGCATGGGAGGAAATGTGGGAAGGAAATCCTACATTTCCTTAGCTCAATCTCAAGCACTAAAGGAAATAAGAAGTGGATGGAAAACAACTATCGTTCGTGCCCTTAAAGCAGGAGCAGCCCAGGAAGGAGTGATTTGATGATTATTCTTTCTTTTTATGCTAGAGGATTAGGGAGCACTCCTAAAATTATAGCTCTCAAATGGTTGATTGATATCTTGAACCCAAATATAGTGTTCATATAAGAAACAATGTGCCAAGTTGAGAAAGCAAAAGAAGATTTTAACAACTTTCTGAAAGGGTGGACCATTATCGCTTCAGATTCAATGGGGACGTTAGGGGGTCTATTAACGACAATGAAGCCATGCTTTTCAATTATTAGTTCGAACCTCTTCCAGTTGGTGGTTATAGTTGAGGTCTATGATAAAGCTTTGAATTTTCCTATGAAATTTCTTAACGTTTATGGGCCCTACGAAGATAGATTTCCTTTTGGGGAATCATTGGGGAACTCAAATCAACTTCTTGGATCCAATTTGATAATAGGAGGATAATTGAATTTTACCCTTTCTTTGGGAGAGGTATGGGGACCCAGGGCTAGGCGGGACCCTCAAGAAGGTTTCTTTTAAATTGGATAGAGAAGCACAAATTGGTTGACCTCGAACCAAGCAAAATTTCCCAAACTTGGAGAAATGGGAAGAAAGGTGAGGAAGCGATAGCCAAGAGGCTGGATGGCTTCCTTCTTTCAAAAAATATTTTGCCAAAAGAGTGGAGATTCAAATCCAGAATGGTATTAGGAGGTCTCTCTGACCATATGTTTATCACCCTAGAAGTCTGTGTCCCTTCTCGCGCTCCCCCTGCACTGATGAAATTCAACCATTCTTGGTTAAGAGTTAAAGAATACAATGAGTTGGTTAAATGAATTTGGTCCCCCTTGACGAATCTCTCATATGACTCTTTCATGTGCCAATTTGCTAGAAATATATTTGTAGTTTCGAAAGCCACTAAGATATGGGCCAAGGATTACAACAAGAAAGTCAATGAGGAATTATGCAAAATCAAAGATCGTCTAGGGGAAATTCTCATAAGAGATAATACAAGACCCGAGAATGAAGCTTCCTTTGAAGAATTGACAAATATCTTACAATCAAAGTAAGATTTGCTTACCTATGAAGAAGTCAAGTGGCGCCTTAAGAGTAGGGACATCTGGCCCAAGGAGGGGGACGATAATAGTAAGTTCTTCCATATTTTTTCCTGACAAATAAAACATGCAAACTCCATTTGGTAAATAAAAAACTCAAGCGGGGAGATGATATCCTCTTCTACTGACATTGCATTAGCAGGGTCGAGCTACTTCTCTAGGCTTTTCTCGGAGCCCCCTGACTATCCGATAGAAGATGTCCTTAGAGTAGTTTCTCTCTATCCTAAGATTGTCACCAATGAAGAAAATGTTGCACTTAAAGAAGAAATATTTGACAAAGAATTTCTTTCAACTCTAGAGGCTTTTCAGAAAGGCAAGAGTCTGGGCCCTAACAAACTCTCGATAGAATTATACCTAGGATTCTATGATATTATTAAGGAGGAATTGGTAAATATTGTTAATGAATCCTGATCCTTGGGTAAAGTCTAGCCCTCCTTTAATAAAACTCACTTGGCCTTAATTACCCCCGAAAAAAATATCCTCCTCCTTTGAAGATTTCCGACCAATATCATGTTGCAACATCATTTATAAACCCATTGCAAAGATAATTGCCACTCATCTGAAACCTATTGTTAAAGGGTTTATTTCTGAAGAGTAATTTGGGTTCTTAGACGACCACCAAATTCATGAAGCAATGTCCATTACTCAGGAGGTTCTCCATACCTTCAACGCTAAGAAAGCCTCTGGGTTTTTATGAAACTAGATTTGTCAAAATATTTTGACAAGGTAAGGTGGGTTTTGTGTGAGACTTTCCCTAATCCAAATGGGACTGAATCTTCAAATAGTCAATTGGATAATGTGTTGATTAGAGTCCTCCTCTCTGGCGGTTTCAATTAACGGATCTCCCTCTTCCTAAATTTTCCCCTCTAGTGGAATCCGACAAGGATGCCCTTTGTCCCCTTTCATTTTTCTATTGGTAGTGAGTGGACTGAGTCGTCTTATTGTTCAAGTAGTTGAAATAAACTTAATCAAAGGAGAAAAAATGTCTCAGGAACTCTCTATTTGTTATTTGTAGATGACGTCATTTTATTTGGTGCAGGATGTCAAAGCTTGGAAGAATATTTTAGATGGTTTCTGTATTGATACAAGAATGGAAATAAGTGAAGCTAAATCAGTGACATTAATCAGTGCCCTGGAGGAGAGAGTGTCGACTCAATTAGAGTCCTCCATGCATATCAAGATGAATTTTTTTGATGTGGGTATCATGTATCTAGGGTTCCTCTTGAAGGACAATGCTTATTCTTATGAAGATTGGTCATGGATTCTTAAAAAGATCCAGAATCGTATTGCATCTTGGACAAACCAGTAGCTTTCGATTGGGGGAAGACTAGTGTTGATTAATTTGGTACTCCACATTATTTTGATTTATTGGGCTACAATTTCAAAATTACCAAAAGGAAACAAGATGCAACAAGTATGTTTCCAATTTATTTGGCGAGGTAGTAAAGATACAGGTGGTTCGTACCTAGAGAAATGGAAGAGGATCATGCAAATGAAGGATATTGGAGGCTAGGGGATCAAAAATTTATTCATGTTCACCAAAATCTTATTTGCCAAAAGCCTATGGAGATTGTTACATAACAAGTCGCTTTGGGGGAAAGTATTTTTTGCCAAATACTTTGATGGTCAAAAATTGGAAGAGTGGATTAGAAATCCCAGAAAAAGAAGGTTCTTGGGGTCTATCGATTAGAGTGCAATGATGGATGCGTATCAACGAATTGGTGATTGGCTGTGTTGGAAGATAGGAAATGGGAGAAAGGTATGGTTAGGAGAAGACCCTTGGATCGATGGAGGGGAAGCTTTTAAACTATCAGATAGCTTGATAGAGGAGCTTCATTTGAAAGGAAATTTTACTTTAAGGGACGTAATGCTAGTTGGTGTGGATAGGTTTGGGCGTAGAATGTGGAAAGACAAGGAGAAACTAGCACTGGTAGAGAATCAGAAGGAAGAATGGCAATCCTATTGTAGACTATTCTCGGGCAACTTCATCAAGCTGCAAGAAGATGAAGAAGATGTTCTAGCCTAGGGAAAGAACGATAAGTCTGGAATCTATACTGTTAAGCTTGACTATCAAGTGCTGGCTTTGAATGAATTCAATGGTATTTTTCAGAATTGGTGGAAGCCCCTTTGGAAGGCCAACTCTCCGCTTAAAGTGAAAATCCTTAATTGGTTGGCAATTGAAAACAAAGTATTAACCTGGGACAATGGGTTGAAAAGAGGTTGGATCGGGCCAAGACGATGTGCCTTATGCCAAATTTGTGGGGAATTGGTTCAACATCTGTTTGTTAGTTTCCCTTATATACAAAAGGTTTGGCTCTTAGTTTGAGTCGAACTAAAGATTGGTAATGCAGAACTATAAGGAGAATTAAAATATTGGGTTGTCAGATAGCTATCATGTGTCCATGATAAAAATTTCAGATCGTTGCCTCTCTTTGTCGTATACTTTGTTTAGTGGGCGCAAAATTCCTACATTTTTCAAAACAAGTACATCTCTGAGGAAGTCATTGGTGGTCTGATTTGTAAACTCTCTCGTGAGCACATGTATAAAGAAAAATCTTCAAAGCCCAGGTTATTAGGAGCCCCACATAAATAAATAGATTCCCTAGAGCTTCTTCGATGGGGCAAGTTAGGGCCACCTAGTGAGGTGTGGAGCTAGAGTTATTTTATTTATCTCTAATTCCCACTTTTATAAGATACTATACACCCCGAGAAGAGGTTCCAATACTAAAGCGGAGTTGGCAACACTCCAGGCCTTATTATTCACAGTGAACTCTCTTAATTTGTGAAAGAAACAAATCTTTGGTGATTCCAAAATATTAGTCGACTGGGCCAACGAGAAAGGTGATATTTAGGTTACTTGTTTAGCTGCAAGAAAAGCACAGGTTTGAGATTTTATGGCAGAGTTGGACTGGTATTCTTGCAGACATGTCTACCGAGAATTAAATATGGAAGCTGATAAGCTTTCAAAAGAAGCCCTATACAAAAATTTACTATTACTAGAATATTTAAAAAATAATAATTGAAATCACAATTGTAAATTAGAATTGGTTGTCTAATTAGTAAATTAAATTGGGGATAGTTTCTGCTTATGTTAATTTTTTTTATATGTATATCTAATTATTTATTTTATGGTGTTTAATGAGGAGTTTTAAGATTTTTTTTTATTATTATTTTTAATTTTTGGGAGAGGCCCTCTATAGTCCATTATGGAGGAGATGTTGTCACGTACATAATATTAAAAAATAATAAATAAACAATTACGTAATTCAGCTACATACATACACATATCAAAGAATTACAAAATTTTAACAAAGAATTACGAGGATATTAGTAGTGAAGATCTGAATTACTAGATTTTTATTATGTGAAAGGCCTGAATCAAGGACCACAACTTCTTATTATATTTTTTTGGTTATAACTTGGATGTGTTGGTTATGTTGTAATAATATGCATAGCCAGACAAATTTAGAGTTGGGATGCCTGTGGGCTTTGGGAGGGCCAATTGCATGAAAAAAAACAACAAGCACGACATAATTCAGACTTCGGGAGGGCCAATTGGGTGAAACAAAATGTTGCAATTCCATGCATAGAAAAACAAATTGAGAGTTGGGATGTTTGTGGGCTTTGAGAGGGCCAATTGTGTTAAATATAACAACAGGCACAACATGACGACTTCCAATTTTCAAGCCTGGAGAGAGCCCAAATGAATGGGACAATGACTGCAATAAATAAATCAAGCAGCCAATTTGTTGAAAGAGCTATGGATGAGATGAAAAGAGGTGAATTATATAACCGGTGCCAAGATTACAGATTTCTACATTACAACTACAAAATGGAACCAAGAAATATATAACATGTACCATGAATAGGGCAAGTCCAGGAATTGATCTCAAGCATCCCCCACGTCCTCAAGAAAATTAAATGAAAACTTTCTCCCACGTTGCCTACAATACTGTAACAAGTCTCCCCATCCCTCTTCTAAATGCAGACAACAACAGGTGGGTGAGATGGAAAAACTTCATCACCTACCAGATCTATTTCCTTGTCTATGTAGGACCCCTATTTTTTCCAATGTCCCTTTTCATAGTATTCATCTATTCCATTCTCATTTCACCATACTAATTGGAAATCGTTGTGTAAAGAAAAATCTAAAACAAAAATAAAAAAAATGTATTGAAACCCTACTCCTACTCTTGGATCATAAATAAATCAAGTAGTGAATATGTTGAAAGAGATCCAAATGAGATGAAAAGTGGTGAATTATATAATCAATGCCATGATTAGGGATTTCTACATTACAACTGCATAATGAAACCAAGAAATATATAACCGGTACCATGAATATGGATTTTTATGTTACAACTACATAATGGAACCCAAGAAGTATCCTTACCCTAAATAAATTTTAGATTTTAAAGAGGTGAATTATATAACCAATGCCATGATTAGGGATTTCTACATTACAACTACATAATGGAACCAAGAAATATATAATCGGTACCATGAATAGGGATTTCTATGTTACAACTATGTAATGGAATCTAGGAAGTATCCCTACCATAGACAACTTCAAAGTAAAATAAATCATATTTTAACTCATTCATCAAATAATTTAGATTTTAAATGTGAATATAATCATGGTTTAAGACAAATTCATTATATTATTAATTCAATATTTAAAAAAAATATAGACAAATTCATTGTTGCAATAAATATAAGTTTTTAAAGAACCACTGTAATATTAATCTAAGATTTTAAAAAATCTAGACAAATTCACCATTGCAATAAATATAAGGTTTTAAAGCACTGGGACAAATTCATTGTAATGACCTTGTAAAGATTTAAAAGAGCACAAATTTACCTTTATAATAAATTTAAAGTTTTAAAGAGCCAAGACAAATTCATTGTAATACTAAATATGAGGTTTAAGAGTGCTTAGACTAATTCACTGTAATAATATATGTAAAACTTTAAATAGCCGAGACAAAATTATTGTAACAATTTCAGTAAAGATTGTAAAGAATTGAGACAAATTTGCCTTAATAATAAATTTAAAAGTTTTAAGGACCCGAGACATATTCAATATAAGGTTTTTAAGTGCTTAGACAAATTCACTGTAATAATAAATGTAAAGCTTTAAAGGGTGGAGACAAATTCACAGTAGCAATTTTAATCAAGATTTTAAAGAGCCAAGATTAAATAAACAATAGATTATAAACCGGCCTAGAACCATCTTAACCTTGGATCTATTAAGCTCTCAGAGGGATCAAATCTCTTGAGGTGCAAACCTCTTTTAGAGTGAAAAACTTGAGGAAAGGTTTGCACCTCAAGAGATTTGATACCTCTCAATGCTTGATAGATCTGGGGTTAAGATGGATCTAAGATGGTTATTAAAGTGATTGAAATTGTATCTTGATATATTGGATTTGATTTAAATTTTAAAAAAATTTAAAATTTAAATTTTCATAGTTGTGTGTAATTATGGATGATTCTTTTATTTTATTTTAATGTGAACGATGTTTTAATTTTAAAATAGTATTATTAACGAAAAATTGAAAAAATTATATTAATGAAAAAAGGTTACAACTGAGTTAAACAACATTAGTACATCCAACTATGTGTCTTCAAAAGATATACAAGAAAGACATATCCAAACCAAAATACAAAGTTTACATATGTTTGTTGGCAAAATTTCCTAGTATTTGTTGCTAAAGTAGATTCTATAAAACTACATAATATGTAAATAACTTTAAAAGACATGGTATAACTAGATTTGATGGCCTCTTCTAGCCCCATATTGGTTGGCACTGATTCTTGTTATCATATCTCTGTGTCTTTAAAGAGTTGGCGGACCGTATCCTCCTTTTTGAGTTCTACCTATCCAAAATTAATTGGCACCCTCTAATTTGAAGCCCCTTAATAAGCATCTTACTCAAATGGACAATAAGATTTCTTAACATTTTTGCCTTAAGATTTGAAATTTGCTTCTTTAATTAAACTAGAGTCCCCATACTGGAAGCAACTTAGGAGACTACTTGTTGCTCATTTTCATGTACCTTGGATGTAATAAAGAAACCACAAGGCCTATTATGTTGAATCATTTCCTCGTGAGACCTTAAAATCCTCCTCATTTCTTGTTGTTTCTGATAATCCATATTTGCAATGGTGAATTCAAGAAACTTCTATTGAGTAAAAAACTGGAACCAACTGAGAAAGCAAAGATGTAACCCTAGAGAGTCCTCTGAATAATCAATAACGACCGCAAGGAAACAAGACCAAAGACTACAAATCTTAATCCACTTAACAATAATTAGAGGACCAAATATAAAGTATTCAAATGAAAAGTCAATGTTCTAGAAAGGATAAGAAACCCAACCCCAAAGTGTCTCTAAACCAGAAAAAACATAACACCATACACATAGAGCCATGAAATTATGAACCCATAGACCACAAATAGGGCAACTGAAAGGGTCGGATTCACCAACCTAGTAATAATGTCACACTTGGAGAGTATTGTAGAGCATTTATTGAGACCTGTGACAAGGAGGAGAAAAAAATAGAGAGCCCTCATGATCTCCCTGCTATGGTTTTCCATTTTCCCACCTCCATTGGGATTTAAAACCAAGGCTAGTTCAAAAATGAAATTCCATACTAGGTTGAGCATGTGCAAAAAGGGTATGAATCTCATCGTGTTTATGGCTAAGCTTGGATAGTAGAGTCGATGCATGAACGAAATATGTCTCATTAATTTGATGGTACTTTCAAATTAGTGGATGTAATTGCTTAAGGTATGGGTTGATAGGTTAATGAGCCATTAACCTTAAAACCCCAATTTTTAACCTTATGGTTTCATTTTTTTAATCATAATTGGAGGATATTTATATTAAGAAAAATGTTGTAGCAAGGCTCGTAACAAGATTACATTAGAATATTTTTACCAGTCTAAAACAAGATATCAAAACAAAACTATTTCGTATCCTATATCTATAGCCATAAAAGGCCCAATACAACCACTTCCAAAAGATCTTGTAAGTATAGATTCTATAGTATTGACCTAAATAATAAGCTACTTTGAAAAACATACAAAACTAACAAAAAGTGTCCCAATTGGCCACATCATCCTAAGTTGTTGTGGCTAAGTTTGTATCCACTTTGACGCTTTTTTATTTTTCCCATAGTTGATGAATAGTTTCATCTTCCTTTAGAGTCCCCTAGCGAGAGTTGATGGACTACACCTGATTAGATGCCCATGATTGATCCTCTTTGGATAAATTTATAACCATTGTGCAGAGCATATTATAGTCTGCTTCCAGAACAAATATTTGACATTTAAATTGGACCAAGGTTCCCATCACTGAATAAATTTGAGAGGTTATCATATTATCTTGTTCATGGATTCTTCATGTAGTTGCTATAATAACACATTTATTTCCCTATATGTCTTCCTGATGGGTCTTCAATGCCCTTTGAATCTCTTGCAATTCTTTGTAGTCCATTATGAAACTAAAACAATGTAATGCCAAACTAAAGTTTGAAGCTCTTGTATCTAAGACTCGCCCTTCTACAATGGAAACTTGAAGCAAATGTACAGGTTGGAAAAAACTTGAGCACAAGATCCATAATATTCACACGTGATAATGTTGGTAGTCAAAGAAAAATAAACCCTTGCCCCCTAAATAATGAAAGAAGGCACTCTTTCTTTGGGAAAGATAAGATACTGTGCTAAGAAACCAGATGGGTTTTTATCTAATAGATACCAGAGCCAAACATCAAATTCAAACAACCCAGAATGAGCAGAATTTGAGTAGCTATAGAAATAGACATAAAATCAAAATAACCCCCTACAGAGGCGATAACCCAACTAAAAGTATCTATTCTCCAATCCACTGCACCATTCACACAAAAATGAGAAGAATAATTGATAGGAAGAAGAACCAACTTACCTATGCTCCAAAGAAGGAAGGAGAACAAATGATTCAGCTTGAACAGGGAACTGGAATCCACCTGTTTGATGAAGAGGTCAATGCACCTGCATTTCCACCCCAAATAGCCCCTCATTCGTGCCATTATCCCACAATGTTCCCAAGGAAGAACTCCCATGGGTTCAAATTCATGCAAGGATAAATGTATATTCGTGTAGACAAAGGGATGTTGTTGTAATCTTCTAGATTACATGGGCATTCAAGAAAGGGACTACATTATAGCAAGAACATCACACACATGCAACTCAAGAAATAAAGGATATTTTAGGGAAGGTTAACCAACTGAGTTCATATTCCTTCTTCAAGAGTATTTATACATTGGAGATATGGTTGGAACAATTGTACCAGCTCCAACTAATCATTCGTTAGGTAGTCTTTATACATTTATCCTTGACTTTACTTACTTTATTACATATATTTATATATTGCTAATGTCTAATGTCTAATGTGTGATGACTATTACAAGGGCCTAAGAGGCCTCCCAACATCTCCTCGGCACTAATCCTTGCTCGTCCCAAGCAAGTGTGCATAAACATCTTAGGTCTCTACTCATGCATAAGTATCTTTATTGTGTATCAACCATGCAGATCGATCTGCATAGGTTAAATCAACTGCAACAACCACCAACTGTATTGGAAGATACAAGTATACAAGGCTCTACCGTGACTTGTTACTCTTTAGCCTCCATATTCAATCTAGTAGGTACCTGTGTAGTCAGTGAGTCTCCAATGCTCAACTACCCCACCCAACAATGGTCCTCTTGACTCTCTTATTACACCATTGCACCTCTAGAGTGGTGCTTGTCTCATCTTGTGCTCCTCTTGCCCCTACACAAAACCCTATGGTGGAGCCAGATGCTTCAACCAACCTACCATTTCTCTGCTTTTTGGCTTATGAGGTCGCAACCCAAGGAACTGCTCCATGACTTTTATACTAGGGGTCTCAATCAGTTCAATCGTTCATGTGTCATCATCTTATCCTTGAAGCTCTTTATGTGCATGTGTGTATGTCATCCAACATCTCTTTCTTGAATGCCTTCTTTGCTCAAATCAACTACTGCAAAAATTTCATGATCAATGCTCATGCTGCAACATCTTTCATCAAGTGTTCAATGCTCCATGCTCGGTCAAAATTTTCTCTGCTACTAGATTTCTTCATCTTCTTGGGACTTTGTCTCCTATTGCGCTACTATTTTTAGTCATGGTTTCTTTCAAGGCTTTGGCACTATACTAGAGTCCGCGATTTTAGATTTACATGGAGGACAACTATGACTCAATTCTAAGACTCTACACATGCGACTTGACTTTACTAAGATACGACCCAACAGATGCCACTATGACTCTCTAATTAAAACTCAATTATACAAAGACACTTTTTCCAGTATTGGACCTTTACATACTCAACTAAGATGTTGTCGACTGGGTATCGACTAATGTTGGCAAGAAACCAATCTTGTCGGCTAAGTAGCAACTTATAATACATGATGGAGAGGATCATTTGCCTTAAAGACTCATGTTTAACCCTCTCTCTTCCACTTTTGAAACATATTTTTCAATAAATCTTGACTTGATGAGACTGACGCAATCTGAATCAATCAACAACACACACACATACATATTTATTTTTTATTTTCAACTAAAATAACTTTCGACTCTAGACTATGTCCTTCATATAATTCTTTTATACATATGACTTGATAAATATTTTCATATGATGCAACTTCCATGATTGCAATACTCCATCTCCTTCTAAAATTTGCATTAACATAGTATGCTTCATTAACCAAGACCCTATACAAACTATAACCTCCATATATCAAGCACTTGCACTGATACTTTAATCCTTATGAATTTGGATATTCTAGAATTTTTTATTTGCATAACACTTCAATACATTCTATCATAATATACTCGATTGAAAAATATATGTTGACTTGTGAACAAGGTAGTTGCTAGTCGGCCAGGTCAACTAGGTCAATTAGTCGACCAAGTTGACGACACCAATTTTCTAGAAATTGCAAGAGGTGTGCTTCCAACATGGACTTGTTCTACCATTGTTCATCCTTCTCACTTCAATCAATGAGTTAATCGGTCTATTTGTTGTCGGCTTAGCTCTAAGTGGTTGTACTAGTCAACTAGCTACACAACTTGGTCGATGGAATTATTTCTTTGCAGTGGACGTATGTTATGAGTCGAAATTTCATGTGAGGGAATTTAGAGTCGCTCTGTAAAGAAACCACATTGTGAGCCACATAATATCTTCAACAATGACCACAACATTATCTTGCAATATCAGTCGGGCATTATTATTCAAACATTTTTTTTTTTTTGTAAGTGAGTTGAGATTCTATATTACTAAGAAAATTATGTTACAAAAAGGGGCGGAGGGGTATCCCCTAATCTGCCAAAAAGGACACCAGATTAGGGGTCCTGAAGTTGCGTTGTCTACATAAACGAGGGGAGGGCCGGGCCGCCACCCTAGGAAACTGACCCAATCTCTGAAAACTCGTTTGAAAATAAAAACTATACCATAAGATAGGCATAAAACCAAGAACGTATAACAGGGGTTGCTCCTACACTGATAAACAAAATGACCTTGGGTTGAGGCTGCGCTAGTCCAAGAGGATTGGATGGCTTTCATCTCCTTCATTTCTTGCCTCGTTCTCCTTTTTCTGCTCCACCGTGCGCATCTTTCTGATGCAGGCTGGTGTTCCGCGTTGATCTGCTGGAGTGATGTCCATGTGGTGGACATAACGAAGGTAGAGTTGGAATTGTCCAGCCAGTCGTTCCATTTTTTCTCTTTGGTTCCTCTGGTCCTCTGCTATTCTTCTTGCACTAGCCTCCAGGTTGCTGAGGCGGATTAGAATTTCTGTGAGCTCCTTCTTGTGGCCATGGTTTGCCACCCTGTTGATCTCATTCTTGTCAGCTCTCAGCTTACTTATAAACATTTTTGTATGCCAGTCTTCCTCCACCGTTTTGTGGTAGAGGGTTTTCCTGGGCTGTGTGGCCCCTGGGTCCCTTATCCTGTCTGCTTCTTGGATGAGTTCCGCCCAGGCTTTTCCCTGGCACTTGGTGTTGACTTCCAGCTCCCACTTGTCGATGACCTCTTTTCCTTTTGTATCGACCTGCTCAAGAAAGGTACCTTTGGCCTCTCTGGTTGCCTGTTCCATCCTAGTGATCTTATGGGCGCTTGTTGGAAGTTCCTCCCCTGGAGGCCCCCTCTTACTCTGGGTATTCTTCCTTTTTACCATCTCTGTTTGAATGCAGTGGCTTCTGTCTTGACTTCGTCCTCCGCTTCTATTCGCCCCTTCCTGGTCTCTGAAATTGTTGCTCGTTGGTCTGTAGCTATCTTTGATGCTTCTTCTTTTAAGGGGTTTTTCAGGATGTGATCTTAGCCTGGTAATCATGGGTCTTCCGTAAAGGCATACCTTTTGGTCCTTTTTCACTGTTTCAGAGTGTGTGTGCTTGGGAACCCTGTCGTCATCCCTACGCCAATCATTTCCTCCCACGGGACCTGTGCGTGGATGAGGTGTCCCCATTCCTACACTCGGGCTATCCTTTTGATCTTCGTCCTTTACCGTTTGTAGGTTACCCTTTCCGCTCTCCCACGGCTAATCCCTGTACTTCATTCTATTGATTGGACCGTGGTGTCGTACCACCTCTTGTGGTGTGACCGTGATCTTCATTGTAACTCGTGTTCCAATGGTGGCCTATCGGATTCTGCCTGGATTCTACTTGCCCTTCAATTAATTTTGTGCCTCCAGCCTCAATGTGGTCGTCCGTACTTCGACTGTCGTCATAGTCCTTTGCCGCTAGTTGGGTGTAGTCTGTCCGAAACTGGCCATTCAGGATGTTACTCCATGTGGAATCCAATTATTATCCTTCCTTATCGACCCCTTCATTAGAGATTCTATCCGCTAGTCCATTTGCTGACCTTCGAACCCAGCGCAACTCCACTATGATCCCCGTCTGCAAATGCTCCTGAATTTTTTGCAGGGTGTATGCCAAGCGCCAGTGCCTCTGAATTTTTCCCACTCTGGTGTCGTTTTGGAGTTTCCTTACTGTGTTGATGACCAACATTGAATCTCCTTCCACTATTACGTTCGTCATCCCTTCCCGGTGTAGTATCTTAAGGTCGGTCTCCAGGGCTCCAAATTCCGCAACGTTGTTGGTTGAGTTCCCCAGACTCCTAGTGTATAGCCGGATAATTTTTCCTTGACTGTCCCTGATTAATCCCCCCATACCTGTCTGTCCTGGGTTACCTTTCGATGCCCCGTCAAAATTTAGCTTGAGGGAACCCTCTGGTGGCGGTTTCCAGTTGCGCTCACCTACTTGTAGTTGCGACAACCATCTTACCTGATTGGGGTTGCATCCTCCTTTCAGTTGAAAATCCTCTAGAATTCTAAGATCTCGATCTGTGAGTTGCGCTCCTCCTGTCTGGAAGTTGCGGCTCTGTACCGTTTCTCTTGTCATGGCTATTATTGTTTCCTTGATCTTTCCTGCCATCCATCTTTGGTTCCTGAAGATGTGCTGGTTTCGTTCCTTCCATATTGCCCAAATGACCATGCCGGGAATGAGGGTCTAATAGAGATTCACCTCTTCATTTTCGTTGTAGTTTTCCTTCCATGTGTTTATAGTTGCGGAAATATTACCTCTGATCCTATTAGACTGTCGAAAAATGCCTATCGCCCAATCCTAGACTTCTGTTATGTAGGGACATTCATCTAGGAGATGGTTCGTTGTTTCCTCCTTTTCTTCACATAGGTGACATATTGAAGGGCCTATGAAACCCCTCTTCTTTAGGTTTTCCCAAGTTAGGATTCGACTGTGTAGTATTAGCCACTGGAAGATTTTTATTTTTGGCCAATGGGGGTTGTTCCAGAGCTTGTCCCATTGATGCGTCGAGTCTTCTTGGTCCTGGTTCGCTATGTAGTGGCGTCCTTATTTAAGATTGAATTCTTCATCGACTTTGTTCCCCCATCTCAGCTGGTCATTTTCGTCCGTGACTGCAATTTTTCGTCTCCCCAATTCCTCCTCCACCTCTTTTACTGTTGTTGCGGTTTGGTCTCTAGTCTATGGGGTGAGAGTGTTCCAGATTCGCCATTTTTTGCGATCTGTTTCTTGTTTCCAGTAATGGTAGAATCGGGTTTTGCCTTGCACCATCGTCTCCTATTGGAGTGCCTCCCGGCCCAGTTTTTCCATTCTGGGTTCCTGTTGCCAGACATCCTCCTAGAATCGAGCGATTCTGCCATTCCTTATTTCCCAAAAGTTGTGTGTCTAGATCCAAGTCTTGTTGCGCCAAGCTAAGTTCTAGATGGCAGAACCTTCCCTGGTGCCTCTGAAGCGGATTTTGTCCTGGTCACAAATGTCCAGGGCATACTTTGCCTTCCACGGGTTGACCCATGGGGTGGTCGTTTCTTTGACCCATCACCACCATAGTTTCACCCCATATGCATCATTGGCCACTTGCGGGTTGTGTAGCCCCATGCCTCCTTTGTGTTTTGGTTTACAAACCTTCTCCCAAGCCACTAGTGCCGATTTTTTCCTTGTTTCCGCTCCTCACCACATGAATTCCCTTTGTATGGTTCTTATTTTTTGTAGAATCCCCTTGGGGGCTGGGAAAACTGACATCATAAAGGTTGGTATAGCTTGCAAAACTGACTTGGTTAGGATAAGTCTTTCGGCTAGGTTGAGGGATCTGTACGTCCAATTTTTTACCCGGTTTTGTAGCTTGTTGACTATTCCTTCCCAAGTTGACAGCTTGTAGGCTTTGTCTGTCAGGGGGATGCCCAAGTACTTGGTTGGGAGGGCTTTGCGTTCAAAGCCCAAGATGTTGGTCAGATTCCTTTGGATAGCAGGGTTGGTATTAAAGAAGAAGATCATAGATTTGGACTCATTTATCTCTGCCCCCGAGGCTTCCCCAAACTCGTCTAAGATTCGTTTGTAGGCTTTCGCTTCCTTGATCGTGGGAATGCCATGAAGTAAGGTGTCATCCACGAACTGTTGGTGTGTAGAAGTTGGGAAATTCTTGTAGGGTTTGATACCTTTTATTCCCCCTATTGCGGTTGTGCTTTTTATGCTTCGACTGAGTCCTTCCATCATTAAGATGAATAGGAAGGGGGATAGCGGGTCTCCCTGTCTGATGCCTCTCATGGGCCAGTAAGGTTTGGCAAGGGATCCATTTACTAGTAGCGAGAAGCTTGTTGTGGATACTAGGTTGACTATCCATCTGATCTAGTGTTGGGTGAAGCTGAAGTCTTCCAGGGTCCTAACCATATAGTGCCAGCTGATTTTGTCATAGGCTTTTGCTAGGTCCAGTTGTATTATCATTCCCCCTCTTTTATGAAGCTTCAGGGTGTGGATAAGTTCGTGAGCATGGATAATATTGTCCATTATTTTCCTACCTTCCACGAAACCTGCCTGCTCTTGTGATACCAGTGTGGGTAGTAGTGGTTTCAATCTATTTGCTATGACCTTGGAAATTATCTTATACACCACATTGCACAACGCTATAGGTATGTAACGATCGGGGTTTTGGCTTCATTTTATTTGGGGATGAGTGTAATCATTGTCGCATTTAGTTCTTTCAAAATGGAGGCTGACCTTCTAGAGTCTTCCATTACCCTATAAACATCATGTTTGACAACTTCCCAGCAGGCTTTGAAGAACTCCATTGTGAAACCATTTGGGCCTGGGGATTTTCCATTAGGCATTTCCTGGAGTGCTTGATCTATTTCCTCCTCCGCAATGGTCTTGTTCAGGTTGTTGTTTTGTTCGTTGGTTACCAGGTAAGGGATATGCTGGATTACCTTTTGTATGGCCTCTGTTCTATCTTGGTTAGGTTCTTGGGCTATCCCGTGGAAGTGGTTTACCATAGTTGTTTCGATGTCCTTATGTGACTCTCTTTGTATGCCATCCTGGTCCCTAATCTTCAAGATTTTGTTGTGGGATCTTCTAGCCATGGTCGTTCTATGGAAAAACTTGGTGTTCCTTTCTCCTTCCTTTAGCCGTCTGATCTGAGACTTTTGTCGCCAGAGAGTTTCTTCTTGTTGGCACCGCTCATCCCATTCCTGGGTCATCTGGATCTCCTCCTTTTTCCGCTCCTCAATGTAGCCCTCCGAAATGCAGGTTTCTTGGAGATTTTTCATTTTTTCTTCAATGTTGTTCTTCTCTTGGTTTATATTCCCAAAAGTGTCCTTGTTCCACTCCTTGAGCCTATATTTGATATGTTTTAGTTTTTTGTAGAGTTTGAACATCCTTGTCCCTTGCTCCGGTTTCTCCTCACGCTACCACTGTTTGATTCTTTCCTTGAAAGTCGGGTGTTCCATCCAAAATTTCTCAAATCTGAAAGGTCTATTCTTTGGTGTGGTCTGGAAGCCTGCTTCCAGTTGCACTGGTCAGTGATTAGATCCCCCCCATGGAAGGATGATGCAGTCTAAGGTTAGCCCCTACATAATGATTGACTCTAACACTAGGAATCTGTCGAGTCTTGTTGCTACCTAATGCTGGCTCATTCGTTTATTGTTCCAGGTGAACTGGCCATTATTGGTTTTCAGATCTACCATCTCCGCTGTGACTATGAATTTTGAGAACTCCTCCACATCTCTATCCAATCTTCTTGTACCTCCTTTTTTCTCCGCATGTGACGTGATGATGTTGAAATCCCCAGCTAGGATCCAATGGAGGTTGTTGGCTCGGTTTTTAAGATCATCTAGGTCTCTTAGCATTCCTCTCCTATCCTCTGACACTCGGGGTCCATACACATTAGTGCATAAAATCACCTCTGTGTTCCCAATGAGTTGCATGCAGACCGTTAGGGTATGTCTTGTCGCTTCAGCTACTATTAGGCTTAGTACTTGTAGGTTCCACAGGGTGAGGATACCTCCTGCCAATTGGTGGCCACCAATAACCACCATATTGTACTGGCGCCATTGTTGTTGACTGCTTGTTTCCATTCTGTTTGTATTACACTTGGTCTCTTGAATAAAGCAGAGATCCGGTTGTTCCTTTTTTAGTCTACTTCTAAGGATTCATTGCTTTCTTGGGTTGTTTAGGCCTCTTATATTCCAAGTTATAACCTTCATTTAAACTTGCGGGGGGGAGTTGGGGAAGATTTTTTTGTTCTTACCTGAGTTTATCAGTAGCACTCCAAGCTCCTGCAAGGCTACACTATTGGATTTCCTGCCTTTTTTCCTCTGTGTCTGCTTGGGTGAGAGTTGTGGTTGTACCTCGTCGGCTTTGACTCCTAGGTGTCCAATCTCCCCATGTGTACGTTTTAGGCCTCTAGCTTTGGCTTCCTCCCTTAGGAGGAACAAGTACTGGAAGCGGTCAAGTTGCTATGTTGGTACATTGTCCACTCCCTGTCTTTTCCATTGCTCTAGCATGTTCGTGATATCTATCCCTTCCCTTTCCACCAGGTATCTAAGTTATGGGTCTTCTGTGCCTACTTCGCTTGGTGTCATTTTTGCCTCTCCCTCTGCGTCTTGCATGGGGGTGTTGTCATCTCTGATTTCTCCCTCCATCAGAGTTGTGTAGCTTCCTTGTTCCTTCTGGTTATTTGGACGGTCGGTGGGATCATCTGGTGTTTGTTCTCTGACTTCCTAAACTTTTTATGTATCCTTCTTGGCTTTTGCCCTTTGAATGGTTTGATCCCTTCCTTCCGGGGTAATCCGGACCTCTGAGTTATTTCCTGCTTGGGCTTTGCTCTGCTTTTTGTTGGCTCTGCTTTTGGGGTTTGGTTTAACAAACTCATCCTCATTCTACTGGGGTTTGGGGTTTCCCATTTCCTGTTTTTTATTAAGTGGGCATTCTTTGATCAAGTGACCATGTTCATGGCACCTTCTACATCGGAAGGGGATCTGTTCATAATCTATGTTTTGGATCCATTCCTCATCCCTGAATTCGAGGCTTATGGCTTCTGGGAGTGCTCCTGACACATCCATCTCTATACATATTCTTGCGTAAGATGTGTATCTCCCCTTCATGGTGGCTTCTACTGTCTTTATATATTTCCCCAGTTTATTCCATATTGCTTCAAACATAGAGGGTAACCAGTAGTCTAAGGGTAGGGAATAGAGTCTCAACCAGACTGATACCTTTTTGAAGGTCTCTTTTTCTGGGGAGAAATTCTCCTTCCATGGTTGCATGTATAGTCCTGCTAATGCATGTAAGTATGGACCTCCTTCAAATACTCTATCTCTGTCCTCCAGGTTTATGAAGACTGCTGTGAAGAAACCTTTTGAGCCCAAATGGAGCTCACTTCCCCATTTTGCTTCCAGTGGTATTTGATCCAGTTGCGCAACGCTCTCTCAGTGGGCCACAAGCCCATAAATTTTCAAATTAGAGTATGCACCTTCATCTGATCCTTGTAGAGTTGCGTCTGCGGATCCTCCAGTATCACCTTGGGTATCAGTGTTGATTTGGGTTTGTACGGGTTGCTCCCTTCTGCCTGGTTGGTCTTCACTGTGTCTTGCATCGCGTTATGAGTTTATCTGGCTTCCTCTTCCATGCATTCACTTTTCCCCTTGTTCCTTTCCTGACCTATTCCAGGGTCAGATCCCGAGGTGCCTGTCACTGGTGCCTTGAAAAATATACCCCTTGGCCCTTTCCCTCTATCTACCACTACTTGTTTGTATGAGGGGGTACCCTTACCCTCCCCTCTAGTGCTCATGTTTCCCTTTGCTATGGATGCACTATCAAAAACCCTAGCTTGTGGTTGCTCTGAGAAGTTCGGAGCTCTCCAAATCCCTACTCGTTTCCTCGGATATTAATGTGCATTATTATTCAAACATTACTATCATGGAGTGTCATGGATAAATCTGAGGCCAATACCATAATCAAGAAGGTGACATAAGTATTGAATTACATTGTATAACATTGCAACAGAGGAAGAATAAATGTCACGTTTAATTAGACCATAGAAGGAGGATGATTTGAGCTCAATACTGAGGGTAAAGCATCATTAGAACAAAGGTGCATGATTGTATGAAGGAGAAATATTGATAGGGAAGCATTGTAAAATCATTTCCAAAACAACCTTGGCTTCAATCACATTGAAATTTCACCTCGTGCACGCCTTTGATCCAACACCAAATGAGATAAATTCGAGTGAATGTTTTGCTTCCCCTCCATGTCTTGTGGAGATTAAGACTTGCAATATGGACTTCATTCTTTGTCGATCTAACCAGATCCACTAAAGGTGGATACAGTCTCATTCACAATCATGTCCACGATTTTGAGTTGGCTCAAAGTATGTCCATGAACAAGATCTTTCATTGGGCTTGTCTTTTGCAACATCCACGAGCATATCCTCAGACTAGCATGTCCGACATCTCCTAATCGACCAGCGACAACATTCAACCAACACCTTTGCTAGAGATGTCAAGTCATTCAATCATCCAGACTCTCCATTAGGTTGACTCACAAAAGTCTAATAAAAGCCAACCAAGAAGCTCTTTGATCTTTGAGCGACATCAATGAACTTTGACAAATTAAATTCTTTCTTGCAGATTTTTCTCCTTGAATTATATATTTTCTTTCTTTCTTGTTTAGGAAGTTCCCTCCTGCGCACGCTGCTCCAAGATTCTCTTTAATCGAAGTTTGTTCTTACACAGGTAGCCTTATCTTCTTTATTTGTAGATTTCTTGCTTTCATGATTTTTTTGGTTTCCTTGTGCAGGTTTATCTTTATGCGAGCAACATCCATAAGCAGTCAAACATCTTTCATGCAGGTTCCTAAACTATTTTTTTCTTGAGCATCTTCAATAAAAGCAACCTCGTATGAGNTTCTTGCTTTCATGATTTTTTTGGTTTCCTTGTGCAGGTTTATCTTTATGCGAGCAACATCCATAAGCAGTCAAACATCTTTCATGCAGGTTCCTAAACTATTTTTTTCTTGAGCATCTTCAATAAAAGCAACCTCGTATGAGAACATCTTTAATATTGTTGATTCTTCATCTCTCTCTTCTTTTGCAGGTTTGGGCCACCCCCATTCACTACTGTTGTCACCCAGAACAAATGAAGGAGGCAACAACACCAATGTTGTATTCTTCTAGATTACACGGGCATTCAAGAAAGTGATTACATTATAGCAAGAACATCACACACACGTAACTCAAGAAATAAGAGATATTGTAGGGAAGGTTAACCAACCGAGTTCATATTCCTTCTTCAAGAGTATTTATACATGGAAGATATAGTTGGAACAGTTGTACCTAGCTCCAACTAATCATTCGTTAGGTAGTCTTTATACATTTATCCTTGTCTTTACTTACTTTATTACATATATTCACATATTGTTAATGTCTAATGTCTAATGTGTGATGAATATTACAAGGGCCTAAGAGGCCTACCAATAGATGTGGTCCTTTCACCATAGTCGAGCAACTGCTTGATGACCTTTATTTGTACTTTGCCATGTGGTTTATTGAAGGAGCTTCACATGCCAATTCCTTCATTAATAATCAAGGAATGGGTTGATGGCTAAGGTTGCCATTGGAAACAATATCCCCCATTTTCAAAAGCATAGCTTGGTTGGCACATATGTTCGCTTGGGCATTATAATCTCTCAAAACATGATAGAACTTAACTTCCAAAAAACTTTTTTCCAACCTGATTGATCCTTTCCATAATTGAGGCTAGAAGTAAATCCATCGGAGAGGTCTTTAAAACCAAGTGCCTTATGATATTTTTGGAGTCACCTATCACAATTAGACTTGATATGTCCATGCTCGAGGCAAGATTTAAGCCTTGCAACAGAGCGTAGGCTTCGACCTGATTATGATATTTTTGGAGTCACCTATCACAATTAGACTTTGGATGCCCATGCTTGAGGAAAGATTTAAACCTTACAACAGAGCGTAGGCTTCGACCTGATTATAATATTTTTGGAGTCACCTATCACAATTAGACTTCGGATGCCCATGCTTGAGGCAAGATTTAAACCTTGCAATAGAGCGTAGGCGTCAACCTGATTATTTGTTGACATCCCCAGTCCTCATGCATATTTAGTTTCATGTTTCCCTCTGGGGCTAAGAATAATCCTCCACCCCCCCAATACTTGCCACCCCAATCTTATGGCTTCATTAGCAAGTGAATCAACTTTAGTAGTATTCTCCCTTAGAACCTGGAAGAAGCTTTTTTTGCGAACCTTGAAACCTCTCGTGAAATCCTAGCCAATATTGATGCAATTTTGTGATTCGTTGAAAGGAAAGTTTTGTGCATTGAATGAATAAGGACATTGGAGTCACCTACTATTATGATAGAGGTTGTATGATGATTTAGTGCCAATCTCATTCCTTGCAACATTGTGTAAGCCTTTGCCTGGTTATTAGTGGAGATTCCAAGCCTCCAACCAAAGGATTATTTTGTTTTTCCTCCAAGATAGAAGAGTATCCCCTCGCACCTACTACCCCTTAATTTTAAAATATTATTAAGAATAAGCATTTCACCTATTATCACATAATCAATTTTAAACTTAGAATAATAAATAAAATAAACCTTTATTACGATTTAAAAATAATTTCACAATGTAAATTTTTTTTTAGCATTTCATATAAATTAATTTTTTTAAAAACTTGTGGAAGATTTTAGAATATAAATTATATTTTGATTTTGAAAGATTTAGGGAACACTCCAACCATCATAAAAGAATCAATCGACCATTCCATTCCAAACATCTCCCATTCCAAACATTAGAAACATTTCAAAATTAAAACATCGTTAATATCCAAAAATAAAAAATAAAAATTCATAAGGTTACAAAAATCTTTAATAAGTTTTTTCTAATAATGAAATTACACCCTCTAAGTTGCAACAAAAAGCATATATAATAATCAAGATCATATCATAATCAATATCATGTTATTTAAAATTTGTGAAATAAATCTGTATTCGTATAAACCGTGTTAAAATTTAGTTTTGGACATTAATTTTAAAAGTAGGTGAGAAAACGTCTCTTGATTTCTTGAAGTTAAGCTCTATAAGTAGGATCAAGATCAAAGTGTTACTGCATTTACATCCTCATAAAATTTGGAAAAATACAGTTTCTAAAAAATTTAGTTATATGGAAATCATATTTTTAGTCCCCGTCTCTAGTCAAGGATTATAGCTTTCGCGTAACGGTCAATTATTATTGACTGCCTATTAGTTGGTGCATTTTAGTTTATTAATTGGTCAAAGTGTTGATGTATTTTTTTTATAGAGTTGGGTATTATTCATATTAACTTGATTTATTTTGTAAAGAAAAATATTTTCCATATTTATTGAATTTTATGAATCAAATTATTTTATTGGTTGAGTCGAGGTATTTGATGGGACTTTAATCCCCTAGTGTAAGCAATATCTTTTTTAGAATTGTTGTAATTAAAAAGTAAATTAATTGTTGTAATAAAAACATAAATTAAAAATAACAAATTTATGAGTGGCCATTTTGGCTCACTCTGACACAACAACGGTGCAGTTGAGGTGTTTTTTGCAGTCAGACCTGTCAGTGCCCCTTACAATACGATTCTTATGGTTAGCCACCTTCATTACTTGCATGCAAAGCAAAGACAAACTTCCCAAAACACACCTCTCCACCTCTCATCGCCTGACCACCTCCTCATCCACCCTCGCCACCCCTATCGTTGCACAATTAATACGTCACATACAATACCACCACTATCACTGCACAATTAATATATCACATACAATAAAAACATTAAGCCACACCTGTAATATATTTGAAGTTGCTTGCTCGACTTCTTCTATTCTCAAGTACGATGCCTTTAGTTTGCAATTCTTCAGGATCCATTCAGTGCAGAGAAAGAACTTTCATGGGCCAAACATTCATAGGCTCCATGCCATTGTATTCTTATGGTTGCGAGCACAAAATTCAAAAGGCTTTCTCTCGTTTTAAAGGTATTTCCATGCACTTCAAACTTTTCTACATCCTTGGGCTCTTGTTCATAATCTATAGCATGGAAATCGATCTTTCTGTAAGAAATATTTATAACTTCATACATCATAACAAGTAAAATTATTGTTGGACAGAAGAACCCAATGTTATTGGCAATATAGTACATGGACCTGTTGTAATGTTTGATTGCCACAAGATTGCACTCCATAGACATAGACTTTTATCAACAAAAGTTACAGTGGCAGGGTTAGTTAATCAATATCAAGTCTTGGTTGCCATGAAAGCAAAGCGAAAGAGTACCCGATTTTGGTCAGCTGAATATTGCAAGCCAGAGTTACATATGAGTGGTGACAACAAGGGAGAAATCATTGAGGATTCGAGGAAGGCAACAACTTCCTCCAAGACGAATAAAAATGCTACTTTTGCAGACCAACAATAAATCTAAAAAATGTTTCAACCCTTCTTGGGATATGTCATTCAATATGTTAATTATCTGATAGAATGAACACATAGTAATCTGAAAATTTGGTACTTTCATTGTGTATTTGGTGAAGTTCCTGCATAAAACACTTAGTATCCAGAGGATTGGAGATTAATTAATGTAAATATAGGTCAATAAGAGATATAGAACAACGCTGAAGCTATAGTGGTTTCCATTCATCTGCTTCATATCACAGAGGATTTTCTTGTCATTGTGAGCCTGTGATTTATTTTTTTTGCACTGGTATTTTTAACATGTATATAAAAGAAGCTATATCCACTATATACATATTGTTGGACATACTGTCATTGATGTATTGTCATTGATGTCAACAGTCGATGTCATTGTGATGTGATGATAAGTTGTTATGATGAATTGCCATTGATGTCAACAGTATAAATAGTTAGCAGAGAATGTCAAATTGTATGCAGGGAATGAAAATGTCAAACAATATGCAGAGATCGAAGCTCAGAAGGAAAATCGCATGGCAGAAACACGATCAGATCAAGTCGTGACCGTTGGATACGCAAGTGCCAAATCAAGGGCAGGGATTGATTGCAAAGCGCGAAGGGAGAATTAAACAATGTATTAATTCCAATCCCACAATTAGTCTAGACCGTCAGATTACAAAAGAAGGACTGTTAGAGGACTAGTCAACGACTAGATCAAGTCATGATCGTTGGATATGCAAGCGCCAGATCAAGGGCAGGGATTGATTGCGGAGCGCGAAGGGAGAATTAAATAATGCGTTAATTCCAATCCTGCAATTATTCTAGACCGTCATGGACCATAGATCAGAGTAAGTCATGGACCATAGATCATGGAAGTGACATACGCATGTTTAGCCCGACATTGACCACTTCGGGTAAAATCGACCGAAGGAAATGTGCATGAAGGAATTTTAGCTGAAGAAGAAGTCCCAAAGTAGATGCAAGCCGTCTGATCTAAGGAAACACTCCGAGAGATATCAGGACCATCAGATCATGTTTAGTGGAAGGACAAAGTAAGCCACAAATGTCCCGAAGTAGACGCAAGCCGTCTGATATGAGGAAACACTTCGGGAGATATCTCGACCATCGGATCAAGAAAAGTAGAAGGATAGGATAAGCAAGGGCAAAGGCCCGAGATCTCGAATAGCCGAATTCTCGACAGTCGTTGGATCGTGTTAATCCTTTTCAGGAAAAAAAATGACCATTAGATGAAGTCAAGTTACTCGAGGTTTACACTTCGGGGAATCTCACTTTGGGAGGATTGGGAAGTGAAGAAATTGAATTACCCGAAGTCCCGAAGTGGACATGAGTTGCCCGATCTGAGGAACACTTCGGAAAGCATCCTGATCATTGGATCAAGTTTAGTGGAAGGACAGGGTAAGCCACAAAGTGTCCCGAAGTAGACACAAGTCGTCGGATCTAAGGAACACTTCGAGTAATATCCCGACCGTTGGATCAAGGAAAGAAGAAGGATAGGATAAGAAAGTCAAAAGGCCTGAGATCCTAAATTCCCGATAGTCGTTGGATTGAGTTAATCCTTTTCGGGTTAAATGAGGACCATCAGATCTGGACAATACACGATGGTCGTTGGATCAGAATAATGGTCAACTTTGGCGCTGACCACTTCGGCGAAAAGGGATTTAGAACATATAAGTTCACTAGAAGGTCGAAGTTTCGAAGTCTCTCTCAGCCGTCGATCTGAGATACATTTCGGGAGTTAGGACAACCGTTAGATCCAGGAGAAGAACATGTGCCACATCATAAGACTACGTCCGCAAGGATACATGGCGCAATCATATGATGACAAATGTCAAAGTGCAGCTGACATTTCAGGTATGCGAAAGTCACGAATCTAAGTGACATGTGGAAGCTCCTCAATCAGTGCCACATCAACAAGTGACGTCAACAAGTTACGTCACTACAAGAGTTTTTACTTTGGGAGTTTCACCACCAGCAAATGCCCGAAGTCCCGAAGTTCCGAAATGAACGAGAACCGTTCATCGTGCAAATAAAATGAGAACCATCCATCTCATCGGGAGATTAAAATGTGATCGTTGATTTTGATAAGTGATCAAACAATCGCTTGGCCTAGCGCATGGTCACCACCTGTGATCGTATGGAATAAAGAAACAAAGGGAGAAAGAAGAGGAAACACTTAAATTAATAAGCTCGTGGTCTTACGCCTATGGTCACATGTAAATGGGTTGAAGGAAGCGCCTCTGCAGAACTCGGTTTCTGCAATATTTGCAAAGACATGGAATCGAGTTAAAAAGAAATCGATCCATACCTATGGTTGATTTACGAAAAGCACTCTCACTAAGTTAAAAGAATTAACATTAATGTTTGAATAATAATAGTGATTATTGTTAATGTTAAAATGAAGAGGTGCAATGGCCAAACGAAGGGACGCAATGCTTCATAGCTCACACCAGTTAAAAGACTATATAAACAAGAAAGAATGGTGAAAAGAAGTGTAGTTGAATTTGTTGAAGTATATATATTTATATATAATGGATTGAATGAAAGTTCATTCTATTAGGTTGGTGCCTGTTTACAAGATGGGTCTTGTATGAGGATTGGATTCCTCACATCTTAGTTGGATCTGAGATCAACAAGCTGGGACTTGTTATGAGGGTTGGATTCCTCATTTCTTAGTTGGATCTGAGAACTACAAGCCGGGTCTTGTAACAGAGAGCTAGGTCTCTCATAATTGTTTGAAGATGATATTCAAATATTGATCTTATGTATTCATTCAAGTTAAATAAATAAATAAAATATTTATTCTTTTTTATATATTGATTGAGAAAATGAAATAAATATTTGTTGTTCAGTTAATTTGTGAAAAGTGGAAAATTGTCCAAAGTTTTGTGACACTGATTCACCCCCCCCCCCTCTCAGTGTCAAGAATCCATTTCAACACATACCTCTAAATTGTGACAATTTCGAATATTCGTGACTAAGATGTTCCTAAAGGAGGTCCCATAGGGAGCTGTAGATGCCAACATTATCTCAACTGCAGGTTCGTAGCTGCAGATGCCATCATTCTCTCAACTGCAGGTTCGTAGCTGCAGATGCCATCATTCTCTCAACTACAGGTTTAGAAGCTTTCTCCCGTCTCTCTTAATTTCTAATAGATTGCAAAGAATAATTTGCAAATTTAATGTTGGGGTGAAAACGATAGTTGTCCAAAAGAGGCACTTAGAACAAATTTTGAAGGAATGGGCACAAGCAATGTTGTTGAAGGGCACCTGGAAAAATCATCAGATGAGAAAAATCTTCATACACAGAAACAATTTGGGGGATGGGTACTAATCTCGGTCAATTGTCGTCGTAGACATACCTCTAAATTGTGACAATTTGGACTATTCGTGACCAAGATATTCCCAAAGGTGGTCCCATAGGGAGTTGCAGATGCCATCATTGTCTCGACTGCAAGTTTGGAGTTGCATATGCCATCATTGTCTCAACTGCAAGTTTGGAGTTGCAAATGCCATCATTCTCTCAACTGCAGGTTTGGAAGCTTTCTCCCAACTCTCTTCATTTTTTACAACCTGCAAAGAATAATCTACATAATTCAATGTTGGGGGTGGAAACGGTAGCTGCCAAAAAGTGGCACTTAGAACAAATTTTGAAGCAATGGACTGCTCTACTTCTCTAGCCACAAAATCTCTTGCTATTCCCTTTAGCATAATTCAACTTAAAATTAGCAATAGACTTAGCGAACTTACTAGTTATTGAAGATTTGGATCCCTCAAACAGTCAACTCTCCGCGTCCTGGTTCCCACATTGAATAAAACATTAATGAAGACTCCCACACTTTGTCTGTTGAATGGGTGCCATTTGACGTCGTTTGTTCATGCAGTTAATAACGTGTCAAAGCTCAAGGACACACATCAATCAAGTACACAATCATTTATTGATGCGTAAAGTTCCTTTCCCAAAGAAAACTTGTGTGAAGTTGTTATTCTAAGAAAACGTGTTTCCGTCAGTCTATTTTACAATGTTAAATATGAGTTGTTATAATTTTATTTTATTATATGAATTCAATTGTTATTCATTAATATTTTAATAACAACACAATTCGATCCGAGGACCTGCAATATCCATTCTGCCTTTAAACCTAAATGGTTGCGAACCCAAGCGAAAGTTTGTTTCTTACTACAATGCTCACAATGATTGAATTCTCGGAAAAACAATGAATCAAAAGTTGAATGGAGAGTTGGACGTTGTAATAAGAAAAAATAGTACCTAACATAGAAAAATTAACTTCATCTATCATTTTCCACAATTCAAGTGGGTAGTTTCCCTCAAAGTTTTTTGGATTTCAAAAATAATTTAGCTACAAAAGGAAGGTATTCGACTTCAAATCAAACCCTAACCAAGAGTACTAAGTTTGACATTTAGTTTATAGGGTTTAGTGATTAGTATTTGTAATCTTTACAGTCAAGATGTTAATGAGATCAATTTGACAAGAACATTGGTGGAGAATAGTTGTCATCTAAATAAACCTTTCCAGCAGACAACTAAGTCGATCCTTGCAGAATGAGATATTGGAGTACTAAAGATTAGTTGTCGTGATGTTAACTAATGAGTGGTTTACTATGTATTTATTCAATTAACAAGAATTTTTACAGGTGATGCTAAAACATGAGGCATCGATAGAAATTAAAACCACAGGATTCATGTATTTATGGCTCGACAGATTCAAATCTTCGATCCAAAGTTCCAGATTACAAACCCTACGATCACTAACTCGAGACTTTTGATCATTAATTCTTCTCGTTGTAATCATTCGACAAGTTTATATTCCCCCTTTTTTTTTCCAGAGAGGTAGAGATAAAAGAATTAAACTCATAACTAATTTATTTTATTACATAAATGCAATTTTAAATTATTTTATTACACAAATGCAATTTTAAATGCTTGGTACAAAAATAGTGTTGGTAATAATTCAGTTCCTTGCGTCGTAATTGTAATTTTATAACAACTCAACAACTTGGTTTTTCTCTTGGGAGAGCATGTGTCAAGTCAATATGCAATATTTCAGAGCTTGAATGCTTAGTTTAAAAAACTTGACTTTTGCCTCATAAGTGGTAAACGATGATGGTATTGGTATCAATGCTATTTAGTGGTTGAAGTGATCAAACACGCATAAAGAAATGAATTCCTAAGTTGTACAATATTCTTAATCAAAATAGAATTAGAAATATTCTCTAAGTTGGCACCATAATCTGCAGATAATTTCATGTTCGTCATTTTGTTGATGTCTCATCTAAACAATATTTGTGACAATACTTCAAATCTCACATGCAAGTGGCAGAATCACCATAGCTTCATCCACGATGAGAACAAAAACCTTACCTTCACATGCAAGTGGCAGAATCACCATAAGTTCATCCATGCCGAGAACAAAAACGTTACCTTCATGTTACTGTGATGCCTTGTAAATACAAGAATGCTCCTACTTAAGATCCGAGCATACTCCAAATTGTAGACTCCATTTAGCAATTATAAATACAAGAATGCTCCTACTTAAGATCTTAGCATACACTAGATCCATGTGTCTCTTCCATCCATGTTCTTATATTATAAGATATAACGAAGAGCTCACATCATTTCTACAATGCACGTCTTACACGATAATTACATAATTGCAATGGTTTCCAACCATCGCCAAACTTCCAATACTCCCAACTTATTTTGAGAACTTGGATTGTCCTGAAAATGATTTGCTCCCTCACGATTTCCCTTTTCATTGATTCCAACCTCTTTCTACTTGGAAATTAACCTTGCTTCTCCACTTCTAACGTCAGATGCTTGATAATCTATATTTTCCACACAAAAATGCATTCTCATACCTCAAAGTGAATGAGTTAGCACAATAAAAAAAACCAGAATTGAGTATTACAAACATTGGTTTACTATATAAGCTTATCTGCGTCATTTTGTAGCTTTTCATACCAAACAAAGTCTTATCTATGCTAATACCATTATATTACCATTGAAGGGAAAGAAAAGAATAACATCATATGAGCCCTAAGACCTATGTACATTTTCTTCAAATTCTTAAGGGAAGAATAACATCATATTCGCCCTAAGACCTATGCACATTTTCGCCCTAAGACTTATGTACATTTTCTTCAAATTCTTAAATGGATAAATCTCATCTTGCTTTGCGTTTCCTTCACACTCAAGCTATGAAGCATGAAAACATTGTTTCAAACTTTCAAGTTTGATCTCCTCCTCCCCGCGCACTTATTAGAGCAAATTTTCCCAAATCGCTTTGCTTCCATCATTTTTTTTATCCCTTTACTAGAGCTCCTCTCGAAATGTATAATTGATATTGTAAACAATATTTTTTACAATTTTTAAAGTGAAATGAATTTCGAATTTCGAATATAAATACAAGAATGCTCCTACTTAATATCTTAGCATACACTAGATCCACACCCAAAAACAAGAAAAAGATTCATTGCTAATTACTAACCGTCAACATCTGATCTGACACCTGCTTAGAATTATTAGGCAAGGACTAGATGCTTTGCACCTATTTCTATTTCTATTTCTCTTGTTTATTTTTTTTTATGTAAAATGTTTTCCAATTTTTTTTCATGTAAAATGTTTTTCAAATTCTAAAGTACAAAGTTCGATCGAGTAAAAATCTTTGAACTCCTTAAGCGAGATAAACGAGGTATATAATAGATCACATAGACTCGTACGGTCAAAATACCGCCGGCTGATATGGCCTGCTAGCCTTAATTCAAAAAAAAGAATGGAATTATATCCTCACAGGCTATTTGGTTTTACTCAATGTCAGATATAGATTTCTTGGTCAACCTCCAGAAAACCAGCCTTCTATGATATCAAATCTCTAGCAAAACATTAGAACCCCATCTCTATCCCTTAAGCTATACACGACTCCTGATATACAGGGTGAACGCCTTGGATCTCCAAGACATACACCAGAGCCACTATGGTATTCAGAATGGATGGTACAAGAGTGTTGGGTTTGGCTGCTGTTTTGGGCATATTATTAATGGTATCTGATTGTATTGAGGCTAATATAGTCACAGCAGATGAACCCATTTCAGAGATGCTTGCTAAATTCGGACTACCGATAGGCCTTATGCCTGACTCAGTCAAGAGCTATTCACTTGCAGATGATGGGAAATTCAAGGTTGAGCTGGCTAAGCCCTGTTATGTCCAGTTCGATTACCTCGTTTACTATGACAAAACTATCACAGGAAAGGTGAGCTATGGGAAGATCACTGATTTGTCTGGTATTCAGGCCAAACAGTTCTTCATATGGGTTGATGTTACCGGCATGGAAATGGATCTCCCAGCCTCAGACTACATATACTTCAAGGTTGGCATAATTTCGAAGAAGATTGAAATTTCCTGGTTTGAAACTGTTCCAACCTGCAAGGATAAACTTGGGAAGGAGCCCTGTAACGAGGCCAAGGCTGCAGTCAGTCTGGTACGCCTCTCACCCTCTAAGGTCTCTGTTTGTTTCCATCATTTGGGTTTTTTATAATCCATTAATTATCAATAGAATTCAATAGTTGACCATAAAACACCCTCCTTGACCTATTTGCCCGTAGCTCTTTATAGTTATCCCCACATCTGTTTCTATTTGGTTTCATGATCACGGAAAACCCACTTGTTTTTACAAGGATTATGTTTCTTGGGTATTCCAAAAAATATTCGGTTCATGATTCATGGAAGAACTACCTACTGTTATATGGATTATGTTTCTTGGGAATTCACAAAAATATTTGGGGTTTCTGAGGGCAAGCAGCCCCAATTGTTTTGGAATTCAATACTGGGACATCGGGACAAATAACAGGGTCATATCAGGGTCAACTATGTGCGAATTCTCAAGCGGCTGGTGCAGACCTTCCACGCCACGACGAAAACGTGGGTGCCTAAGTTACATTTGAGCCCCGAGCTTCGCCAGCTTTAAAAAACCGCCCTCTTCCTCAAGACTAGTGCCCTAGATGGTTGTTGTGAATTTATTTGATTTTCTGCACACAGAGATAGACTAGCGTTAGATTACGCACAAAGGAGAAAAATAAAAGAAGGAAAAAGTATCTTAATGGAGCTTGTTGCCTTTGGCCGATAATATTTGAGATTGGTCAGATTTAGGGAGTCGTCATGAGACAGCAATTATCTTTTAAAACAAGAGTATTGGATTGATGTCTGGTTAAATTGTACCGGCTACCAGTACAGAAAAGGGAAAACAAATCGTGAAATTGCCACTCGATTTTTATCAGTGACTTTAGAACAAGAGGATTTTTAAAACGTTTGAATGGAAATTTCGGGAGATCTGAGTTTTCTGAGTAGACCAGGATAAATGCTTTAAAGCTGCTTCTTGTCAATGTTTTTTATGTGATCATTCTTACATATATGTCGTGGACTGAAGCAAATACAACTTCTACTTTTTGCCCCATTTAAACTAGCCTTTGGGTGCATACTGTAGCTACATCAATTGTATATATTTGGCACTAATAAGCATTTGACTATTTAGTATTTAGTCACCGTGGAGAGAGGAAACAGTTTAGGGATTGTGCTTTTCATCAACTTTGTTATCTACTCAATAGATCCGAAAATAGAATATGAACATTAACTTGAGAATAACTAACACATCTACATAATAGACATCAAGGAATTAACCCCAAGAATGGTAGAAAGCCCTTGAGGTAGGGTGACATCTTGAACTATTCCTTAACGAATGAAAACACTTCTCAAGCAATGATGCTTGCTACAATTACAATATTTTTCACAATGCATCATTACATTGCTTATATAGTATACTTTTTTATATAGTACTATCTATTTCCTAGGAACATTTTAGAGAAGGAACTTTCTTGTAGGCGGAACCTTCTAATAAATCATCTTACATTTATGGCTTTCACATTATTACATGGACCTTATTTACTAGAAATGGTCTCCATACACAACAATATATGACCACCTATCTATTATTATTCCCATCCCTAGATACCCCATATTATTCCCCTAGGTATACTACAGGGAGCTACACATGCAACTAGTAGGCAGCCCAAATCAACTAACCAAAATCTGCAATGGTAGAGTTGCTTGTCCTAAGTGAGTGCTTAGTGGATATTGTCTCTTTCTGAAAGCAAATGCAATTGACTCTGTAATTGAAATACATATTCATTCGTTTCCAGGGCCGAAAGGATTGCATAACACTTCTTAAATAGGCCACACGAAAGATGTTGATCGCTGGTAAAAAGTGTAAATCCATCCTATAGTCTATTACTCAATTAGAGAAGCCTGAATTAAAAAACTGAAGTTTTTTACAAGTAGGCAATTTTTTATTTTTATAATTTTCTTTTAAGCAGTCTTTTTTTCCTTATAATAATTATGTTATCACTCAGAATTGTCCTTTGAGGAATAAATCTCAAAGGGTTCCGAATGATCAGCTTAGGGAAGGTGCACCTATCTTTGGCACAATCTGCTTCACTTCTGGATTAGTGCTTGCTAATCCGAGGGGGATGTCTCAAAGGTAATCTTGCTGAATGGAATCTTGGAATCTGCAAATCAGGGCTTCAAATCAGCGAGAACAACACATGGATCTGCAATTGAAGATTGCAGATTCTTCAAGTCTTTAAACTAATCTTCAAAATCAGTGCTTGAAACCTGTGAAAGATTTGATTGTGTGGCATAAGTGATCAGTGCCAGTTATTTGGGTTTATATTGGGTGGTTGAGAGGATGAATGCTATCCTCTCCACTTGGGTTCAAATCCCACCTGTGACGTGTTCTTTCTTTGTGAGCTGATTGTTGATTGGGGCTCTTCGTGAGCCAATTGTTGGTGGGGCTGGCAAGGTACCGGCAATTTCATTTTCTCTTATGACCTTGAGGGTGGGATGAATTGTATTCCAAGAAAAAAAAGTGATCAGTGCCAAGTCCAAGCAGGCAATGAAGAAGGTTGTATAGAAAAAATCCAGCAAGACAATCTCAAAATTGAATCTTGCCGATTAAAAGATCCTTAAACTGGATTGTTAAAGCTAAGAGAGAAATCAGAGCATGAAGTGAATTATCAACAAAGAATCTTCATAAACCAGACAAGTAGACTTTGATAAATCATAGATTTTATTTTGTTTTATTTTTTTAAATTTATAACTGAAACTGGTGAAGTTATATTTGAATATAAAAAGCTGTAGCCTAGCTAAAAGCGCTGTTACATATACTGCATGTCCAGAAATTTTAAGCAGAGTTGACAGCTCATAGCAGGCTAGATACAAAATTTACATATGTCTTTGGGCAAAAAATCCTGGTACTTCCTGCTGCTATATATTCTATAAAAGACTCCTAGTATACTAATAACAGTAAAAAACATAATACTTAATGGAACACATGACAACTAGCAGCCTCATCCAAGCCAACATTTGATGGAACTGAGTCTTGCTTTCCTATCTCCATGTCTTCGACCTGTTGATGCACAGTGTCCTCTTCATTTAACTCCCCATGGGCTGAACAAACTGACATTCTTTGATTGAAAGCCCTTGACTGGGCTTCCTTACTTGGATATGAAATTATGTTTCTCAGCATACTACATTCTGCCTCTAAAGTGGCTATTTGTTGTTTCTATTGAACTAATGTGGCCATAATTGATGCAAATTGGGAAACAGCCTGATGCTCATTATTGTGTACCTTTGTAGTCACTGAGAAGAGAGAGGTCCTAGTACATTGAATTCGCTCCTCATGATTCCAGAGCAGCCTTCTTACTTCTTGAAGTTCCCTGAAATCCATTAGAATAGAACCAAGACCAGATCCGAAATCAAACAGAGTACCAGGATGTCGAACTAGGTCCAAAAGTAGACTGACTATCAAACAGATAAATTGCCTTTTTTCCCACCAAACCACCTTTAGAATTTTCCAAATTAGATTGAGAGATTTAAAGCATAAAAACCCTGAACACGCTAGAATGCCAAACCACCCATAGATGCTGTCCTCACTGTCTAGAAATAGAAGAACTAAAAAGAAAATTCCAACCACGCTAGAAGAGTGAGCACCATATGCAAACTGGAAAATACTCATTATGATGTACATTGTTGAGGCATAGAGATAGAGTTCCTCCAGAGAGGCCTCCTAGACTAAAATTCACCTGGCCAAACAAGCACAAAACCACAGGATAAACGCCAGACCCACTTACTAGTCGATGGCCGATAAACTGGAGCCAAGAATGAAATTCCATTGAATGCCAACCTCTCCACAAATCCATTATCCCACTGTGAAGATGATAAACACCATCCTTAACTTCAAATTCGTGCTTCGCCATGAAGTCGAGCATGCAAAGGGGTACACTAGTCTCATTGAATTGCTAGCCTTGCGTTGGAAGTGAGGCCCGTATGTGCATGACACAAGGAAATTCAATGCCATGTTTCTCACCTTTGGGCTCATTAAGAATTGATTAAGGTATAGTTTGATATCCAGTGGTCCCATTGATCCTAATTACCCCCTTGTAACTTAGTGGCTTCATTTGCATATCTGTCTGCTTGTTGATTATTCTCCCTTACGACTTGATGGAATGAAACCTTTTGAAAGTTGTCGATCGCCCAATAAACTTGAGCTAGAATAGATGAAGGGTACAATCAGATGGGAGGGCTTTCAATATCATCTAACTAATAATTGCACTTGAGTCTACTACTATTTTTAATGATTGAATTCAGAGGTCAACTGCTAAATGCAATCCTTGAAGCAAGGCATATGCTCTAGCTTGATTGTTAAAGGATTTGCTTAGGCCCCTCGCAAAGGTTGCTTCAGTTTTTCCTCCGGGATCAGTGATGATACACCCTGCACCTGCCATCCCTGGATTGCCTTTTGAGGCGCCGTCAAAGAATAAAATGTGAGTGCGTTGTGAAAATTTTCCAGATCTGAAAATCTGGAACACTCAATTGAAGCTGCCAGATTGATTTGGGTTTTGGATTAACAGATGATGAGAAAATCTGGAACACTCAATTGAAGCTGCCAGATTGATTTGGGTTTTGGATTAACAGATGATGAGAGAGGGCTGGAAGGCACTAACTGAAATTGATTAAGCCATTCTTTTTCATCCTCATTCAAGCATTGATTCCCATGGTTTTAACTTTTGCCTACCTTTAGATTTAATATATTCTGCTAATAATCCTTTAGCCTTTGCAGCTACAATGTTTGGATTTTCTAGCTCTTGCTTAAAGATCGCTTTATTGTGAGCTATCCAGATTTTCGAATACAAATACTTTGGCAGGGCTAACCACACTCTTTTGTACATTGGCTTGTCTTTTAGAGTGTTAAATTTTATATGCAGCAGCGAGAGCCATTCTCCTGGAGGATGGCTAAGACCCTAGACGAGATCTAGG
>ML830856.1:35819-55481 GCA_009831015.1 Picea engelmannii | reverse complement strand
CAAGGAGGGATGTGTTTGATTGATTAACTAGTTATGTTTAATTTTATCAAGAAACTAAAGGGAGTCACAAGGGGTCCCACCTACTAGTTATTATTTATTAAAAGACCCTTCTTATTATTATATTAATTCTTCCCCTAACTTAACTAAAATACATAATTGAACTACTTCAACTAATTTGGGATGCATAAAAGAAAAATGAGAAGGAATAACAAAAGGAGAATAGAAGGAGAAAGCATAATAAGGTTTGCTCTTGACTTTTATTGAGATAGTTCAGTTTTCATTCATTCTTCAATTAATTAAAAGCCTAATTCTCTTTTATGACATCAGGGTCCTATTGTAGACAATAAGATTCAAAGATGAATTACGGCATTTAGATACTTGTTATCAGAGGTGTTGATATATATTTGATAGTCTGTGTAGACTTGTCTGTTTATGAATTAAATTTAATGACTGATAAAGGATATTGTACAAAGTCGAGTGGGCAACAATCTGTGGCAAGTTGATCCAGCTTTTAAAGTTCAATTTTTTACTTTATGTCAGAAGTCCTTTTTTATGGTTTTCATTAGGGACATCTAAGTTTGACTTTGGTTCAAACTCCCTCAGGGATTTTTGTAAAGAGAACGATTCTTTTGATTTATTGGAATGAAATAAGCGATTTCTATTCTATCTCATCTGTGTTAATCTGTGACTTGGTATTTTTTCTTTTGTCTCCACATTTACTTTTTCATCTGTTATATTCATAAAGTTATATAAAAATGTTGAATTTTACAACAATCTTCTATTTAAAAAAATCATCCTAAGCCATTGTAATGAATACTTGTGGATTAGGAAACAATTTTTGAGGCTATAAACATAGGGTGATATTCCCATCTATCTTTCCTTATCCAAGCAAGATATGAAATTGATTGACTAAGATTATTTCATATATTTTCCTCAACGGTCACATGTTGAAAGAAGAAAATATGCGACAGGTTGCACCTTGCATGAAGACAAAGAGTGACCATGCTCAAAATTAGTGATATTTTGGCAATGGAATGTAATCTTGGCAGGATGAAAAAATTAGGTCCTTTATGAGGCCCAAGATGACAAATAGAGGTATAATAGACATATTATTTCAATAATTTATTTAGAGGCTTCATACCTTGGATACAATTTTCATCATTGATAGTTTACCTTGCATACAATAGTGTATTTCGTTTCTTGGTTGTTGAGGACAAGTTGTAGGTGTATTGCTTTGAGTCAAGTTCTCAATGATGGACTTCATCAAACGTCTGGAAGAGGTAGGCTTTTTATCTTGGCTTGTTAGCATATTATTTTATATAGAATACATGGGATTATAGTTGATTTCTAAAGTCATTCCATCTATTGTGGTTTACCCCTTTCTATAGAGATGTTTTTCTCATAATACTAACACTACAAATTCCATACTCTTCACAATCCCATTACATTTCTAATTTTCCAAAACATATAAAAATCGTTACGTAATAATCCTTCCTACTATGATCTCCTTTGGAAGGTGAGAAACTTAAAATATTTGGTGGTGAAGGGATCTTTCGTTGAACATTTGGTCCAGAAGACAACCAAAGACAGGAAAACCTATTCATTGGTCTCAGACCTCTTGTGTTTTCTCAGGGAACCCAATTGTTTGAGAAGGAAGAACATATATTCCCTTCTGAATTCTCCTCTTGTGAACACAAATATTTGTCAACCTCTGTTCATATGCCTTACCTCTACTACATGGTCAAGAACTGGCTCTTCATTTTGATTTGGATGGACCTTAGATTGAACTTTGTATCACTACCATCTCTCCAATTGTATCATGCATTATCTGAGAACAAGTACTATATTTCTTGCGAAAAAAAAGTTAATCTCCTCACATGTTTGGTGTCATCTAATATTGGTAGTTCCCCCTGCTAAAAATAACAAAAATAATAAGTACGTCTCTCTTGATGTTGCAGCCATGGTAGCTCATGTCCTAATTTCTTCCTTTGTTAAACAATGAAGTTTCCCTATCCCATTAATCCCTTTTATAGCTGTCCAATGAGATTTTTCTTTTAAGGTGGTGATGAAATGAGAGGGATGTTATCACTTTCAAATTTATCTCTTGTCACTCAAAGGGACGATTTGGTTATTAATTATCCGAGAGTTGTGTAATCTTCGGAAATTGTGATTTTCATTTTCCTATTCAATCTATAAGTTTTTGCATGCCATTGGTGTATCTTCCATTGGTTCTTATAACCTATGTGTCTTTTCTATCTTCATGTGTAATTGTCATCCATCAAGTCTTGCGCATGGTGACTAGATTTTGCCCCTACCTCGGCCTGTTGTATTGATCCTTTGAAACTTGAAAAACCAAGATAGTTATTATCCTTCATATCGAAAAAAAGAAATTCTCCAAGATTCATCTTATGTCTATTCAAAAACCCCTATAATGTATTGTACTTCTGTCATTTCACACTGATTTCATGCATGTGAGAAAAGAGCTTTGGTGATCTGCATATCTAGAAATATCATGTTACTTATCATCAACATGTTAGTTTGTGAAACCTTTGCATTGTAAGAAGGTTTTCAAGAGCATATACAGGTTTGTGGGACTTCAAATAAGGTCCTTATACATTTTTCAAAGGATTTAATTTATTAGTTGTAGATTTGCAAGTTGTGGGGTTTCGTATGCGCAAGATTTTCATGCTAATATTTTTGTAGGAGGAAACATGCATAAGTTCTTATGTACAAAATATCACGCTTGGTATGTAGTTCAGAGGTTCATGGTTAAGTTCTCAATATGTTATGTGATACCGATTAGGAATTTCCTACAGTGTGGCCCCACCAATTGTCAAACAACAAAGCTTTGTGGTTATTCACGATACAAGATTTTGTGGTGTGGGTTTGAAATGGGATTTAGGCATGACTAAAATTTGCAAAGGAAAATCCATAAAGGCGATGATTTCAAAGGATCATATCTGCTATGGTGGGGTCCACAAAGGTAAAATTCATAGAGGTAGGGCCTGAATGGTCTACAAGTCATGTGTTTGTAGGGAATTACAAATTGAAGTTCCTTAGTGAACCCTGCAAGACTTGATGTCCACAATCATCATGTCTTCATAGTATGTGGATCACTGGTTGTGAAAATATGTGCGTCTAGGTTTTACGGGGTTTGATAAAATGGCTACGTCCACACTCATATAACTGCAAACCAATGAAAATGGTCTACATTGTTTATGTGTGTGGTTCTTATGATTTTGCAAGAAAATTTCATCATTCAATTTATTTGATCGTTTTTCTATCATTGATTTTTCTTCCAATATTCAATCTACAACACTTGTTTTCCCATATCCTATCCAAAGGCTATTCATTCTTAGTTTGTAGGTGAAGAGCACATTTTTTTATGAGCTTCCGAGATGTCACATTCCTCTTCTCATCGTTATGAGTTTCCCCCTATCCTGCGTAGATAAAAACATAATAAGAATAAGTTCCATAAAGCATTCAAGTGATGTACATGCATTTCTTTCGAAACCATAATTTCTATTTATCCTAGTATTTAACTAGTGACAACTTAATCAATTAAATAGATTGAGTTCTATTTTGTCTGAGTTGAATCCATATTTTCATGATATCAACGACATAAAATTTCCTTTGTTTTATTTTGTTATACATTCATGCTTTCACTATGACCTTCTACTATCGTTCATGCACATGGTGCTATTATTATCATATGGAATGAGACTAGTGAGGATACCCAGGAAAGAAAATATGTGGTCTTATCATACCGATCTCTTACCTCACAAAGGAAAGTATTAGGATTGTTCCACACAGGAAGAAAATATAGGTTTTTGATATTTATCCATTTTCTAGCAGATTCCACATGTAAAATCTCAATTAAAAACAACCCCCCCCCCCTCTTTTGATTATCTGGAATATCATGGGTGAAGCAATGAATTATGATATTGTAAGGGATAACCCAACATTTTCCTTTCTTATGATTTCCTGATGAAATCAATTAGGGGAGATTCACTCTATAATTATTTAACAATATGATATGTAGGAAGAATAGTATGACCCTATCAGGCGGAGAGAATCATGCTTGAGCTAGAAGGACTATAAATTCCAAACTTTTAATCACCAAGTTCTACTAACTTGGTAGTGATAAGATCGTTAGTGTTTCCATATTAAATATTTGTGAGGTTAGATTTGATTTTTCCTAATCATCAATTGGCTGATATCTGTTTCCCCCCCATTGATTTACGTGGTATTCAGAGTTGCTTGGATTGATTAAAAACTGAATTTCTAAATTAACTCTAAGAGGAAGTGTTCCATCATAAATGTCTATGCCACTTCCTCAACCTCAGATATCCAATAATCCATCTGGTGGTTGATTAATGTTATCTTTGGAGCACCAAAACACCATCCAATCATAGATAGGGTTTTAATAGAATTTATTTGAAGGATCTATTTTCTGAATGAGGATAAGGATATTAGTACCAGACTCAGTAGTTGTATAGGCCACAAAGGGCTCATCAAGAGTTAGTATTTTTCAACTACTTATACTTATATCTCTACAGGTCATGGAAGGCTAGGTAAGGTAGAATTACAAGTAGGTTAAGCTTCTAAATTTAGGATTGGTGGGGGGCCTATTTATTTTGGCTCATGAGAGAAAAAATTAAAAGGGGGATTTGTTGTGGTCACAACAACAGTCATGGGTCAGGACCACGTGTATGGGAATGGAAACAAAGCCAAAATTTCTAGATATAAGTGTCACCACTTTGCTCCAGAACCCCCTCACACATTGTAGTCCAACATACATCAAAACAAGAGGAGAGGGGAATATCACCCCACTTTCTCTAGTGCAACCTCTTTTTGACACATGTGTTAGGGATGCTCTCCCAACAAGCACTTCTTGCTACTAATGGATTTAAACTCTCTCTAGTGAATTCCTAATTTTGGTTTTATGGCCTTGGAGAGTTAACTCTCCAAACCTACTCCAAGGCCCTAAGTCCTAATCTATGTTGGTTTTATAAAAGGAAAATATTCTAATAATTTTTAAATTAAGTGTTTACCTTTTAGTGGTTGTTTATTACTCAAAGGATATGGAATGGAATAAATGGTGGTTTGACTCTTTCAAACCCAAATAAAATTGAAATATGAAGATGCAACAAACACAAATGTTCTTTTTCGATGAAAACTATCTTAGGGAGAGAAGCGAAGTTTCGATTTTCACCAATTCAATAAATGAATAACAATCTCACACTCCAAATGTAATTACCAACAATCCCAAAATAATTTTAGATCCTAAAGAAAACAAGCAACACACTAATGCTTATAAGAAACACCCAAAATATCAACCCTGTGTGATTATGTGATGCAATGTTTTTCATTTTCACTAATAAGGATAATGAAACCAAAAATGCAAGACATAATCAATTAAAAACTAAAAATTAGGGTTGTATGATATTGGCAATGGTCACTAGCTGCATGCTAATGTCAATACTTGAAGCATGCCCAAAAATTTGAACAAAAATTATTGTGCCATGCAAATTCCTTTTGATTTTTAGATGGAAGAAACAAGTGAAAATGAGAGAATACTACATATCCATTTCTAAAATAAACAAGCACAAGAAAATTACACATGTCACTTCTGAACAAGATAACTCATGCAAACCATGCAATAAAGGATGAAATCCATGTTATACTCTTAGATCCATTTGACAAATAAAAAGGAAGGAGATTCACCTATCCAGGAATCTAAAGACCAGTTACAAACCACCTATAACCTCCCCAGGCCAATACTGAGCCATATCTGAGAGAAAATGTATGACCGGTCATGTGTCTTATGAAAATGGAAGAAACCATATGAAAAAAAGAGAATTCATAGTATATTTATCGTAGATATGGGACATCTTAAGGTTTCAAGCACCCAGACATAAATAATTGACAATCTTACGCTATCAGAAAATTTCATAGATGAAAAATAACTATGTGAACTTATCAAACTAGGGAAGACATCTAGGCTCTTTCTAGTGGAATCATCAATTTTTTTGTAGAGTAATATATCTTAGAGATAGGTGAGCACTCTCATTAATTTGACAAAGATTAGAGATAGAACGAATATATAGCTCTATGGGTTTTACACTCTATATATAAGTTGTTCATTCAATGTACACTAACGAGGATAGGGGGACATGCCTTACCTTATTCCAAAATTCATCCTTGTATGATCCAAATTGATGCATTCCTAAGAATCCAGTTCTAGATATAGCACTTAATTACCTGCACACAAATGACAAAGAAAACTTTCTCAAACTTGTTTGGCATAAAATAATATAATTGACAATAATATCTAACCCACTTTTCTTAAGTAAAAGTAGATATACCAATTAATGTAAATAAATAACAATAATTCACAACCATTGGAGGGTAAAATCTATAGATCTATAGAAATAGTGAAGGAAAAGTACAACAATATAATGTGATACGTTGAGACTATTAAGGCACTTTTACAACTCCAAGTTCCTTGATACCTTCCTTATCTCTCTCTCAAATGTGAATGAACCATCAATGAACTATGAAGGAAAAAGTCTATCTTTAGTTATATTTTGGGAGCATAAGCCTATTATGAATTGATCTTCCATGCCCCTTGATTTGGAATTCTTTTATAGACTAATGGAGGAGGTTGTAGAGATAGGTTCAAAGATTTGAAGTTGATGTACAATAGATCATGCCCAAGTTTTAAAGCTCACGATGCATCATGGACAGTCTATCTTGATCTGATCTCCTTGAAATTCCTTGAATCTAGAAGGTTCTAAAGGTAGTGCTTGTTGCACAAGGGAAAAAAACTACTAGTCACTGTTGACGATTAAAATCGTAACAATGAATTCCGCCCAAAAAGTATTTCTAAAAGTGCTATTATTTAACTATGCTAATAATATAATACTAGTTGGTGGGACCCCCTTGTAGACTAGAGGCGCAAGGATAGACATATTACACATGTTTTTCTGTTGTTTTTTATGTTGCCTACACAGTCCTACATTTTCGATGATGCAGTCTTAATTTCATAATGGCATGATAATAAGTGGATAATGAATTATAGTGGAACACTTTTGGTAATCACTTGCGACATTCAACAAGTTCTATGGGTATGAGGATGATGTTGTTACAACTGCTATGTTATAACTTATTGCTAATTCTTATGTTGATTACTTAGCCATATATATGCAAGGGATACTTTAATTGTAACATGGTCAAAACAAAGGCAAAACTATGAAAAAGTTATAAAGTATGGAAAAGGGAAAGGAACTATGTAAAGGGATTACATGCAAATTTCAAATAAAAGAGTTAATGGATACTAGTATTAATCCTAGCCGTTATGTTATTTGTTTGGTTAATGGACTATGCAAATTTCCTTATATTTGAATGGAGGCGCATATAGCATTGTTAATATGTATTATTTCTTGGAGTTATGGCAAGGGTTAACGTATAAACTATATTGGGTGGCGCACCATGCAACGGATATCCTCTCATATCTCACGATGGTTTGGCATTGAATACACATTGGTTATATGGTTTGATTATTGGTGAATGTGATGTTGATTGGGTTGTCTCGTACTTCGAATTGAATGGGGCCAAGTGATGGAAGCGACGTGCATTTATTGCATGGCAGTCCATACTTTCTCTATCGCTTATCACCCTAGCATTGCTCCATTGTTGCAATTTCTCTCTGTTGGTTGTGAAGCTCTGTGTCTTCAAGTGTTTTGGATAGGAGGCTCAGCCAACTCACCATTTAAGAATTTTTCCATAGGTATGATTCTTTTCTCTCCATCCATTATGTGTTCTCTATTGTATGAACCAAACAATGGCTCAGTGATGCTTGGATTCTATGTGTTCTTGAGAATTTCAACTATGTATAAATATGGTGTTATGGCTCTTTGTTATTACTATAAAATGTTCAGAATTGCAAGAAAAGGAATGGGTATTTTTAAGTTGCACGTTGGATGTTTTCTTGGTCAATGTAGTTTCATTATGGGTCTCTATGGAATAATAAGTAAACAATGGTGCAATATGGCTCTAGGTTTATTATTGAGGGTTTTTGTATCATTGTCGGTTAACTTGTTTCCTCTCAGTCGTGGTGGTAAACCTTACCCAATCGTAGAGAAATTTCTAACAATGGTTGTGTTCTTTTCTTCAAACCCTGAGTTATGGTTGATGCCCTGTTCTTACTATATTTTCAATGAAGTGTCCTAGGATCCAATATTAGTTGGCCCCTAACGTTAATACAGGCATGTGTGGTTGTGGATCGATACAAGTTGTATCTTGGTGTTCTATCCAAAGGACGTGTGTGTCCTCACTATTGTTGTTGTCAAGTTGTTCGGCTCTTAAGGGCTAGAAAAAGATGTTATATCTCTTTGTTTTTTATAACCTTCATTGTTGAGTTAACCCTTGTCTCTCCTCTGCACGTTTATACGCACCTGTGTGCATTGGGCTATTTTACGCTTTCTATATTTTCTCTCTTCAGGTGTTAACTATTGCTTCCGTTGTTGAGACATGGAATGATAGAAAATATTGTATGGCTCACTGCGGTGTCTTGTTCGAAGTGTAGTTTTTCCTGTGGTTGATATAAGTCTAGGAAGACCCTCGGTTCTCTATGTTTTTGTTTAAAATATGAACGAGCTCTTGTTTCCTCCTTGCATTTGATTTTGAAAAAGCCCGATTTGGACTCTCACTATCGTTTCTCTCCTCGGGAACCTTATGGGGTTATCAAGTATTGGGTATCATTGAAATAGTTAAGGAGTGTTTTTAAAAAACATGTTCTCTCGTCGAGTCTCTATCTAATCCTTGTATGATAAAATTGTTTGAATAAGAATGAAATGAGAGGTTGGATACAATCGAGGGTTATTTTCCTACTCATTATGGTTTCGGTTATTGCGTCTTATCCAACGTGGTCTTGATTGCATAAGAAGACACCTGTGTATGAATTTTTCTAAGCCCAATCAGGGTCCTGGAAAGTTTAAAAATGATTCTTGTATGTCAATCGAGTTATGTTCGCTCATATATGATTGGTTATATTGGAATATCATGTAGACTACCAATTGTTTTAAAAGAAAATTATACCCATAGAGATAAGTATCGGGGTTTATGTTTGTGTTGACTCTTGTTTCATTACAAGATTTTTTCGATTGATATGATGAAGACCTGTGTATAATCGAGCATGGTTTGAAGTCTTTTCACGTTTTGAAAAGAGACCTGTATGTGTTTTAATTGGGACCGATTTTTTATTGGTAAATAATGGATGTTGATTGTTATCATGGTGCATTATGGATTATCAGGGATAGATGTTGAGCATATTGTTGTGCATGTTTTAATTATTTAAAAAAAAGGGGGGAAGAAAGGATCGACATTTTGTCAAACAATATTGTTGAATGGAATTTTTTTTATATAAGTTATGATTGCACATACTATAATTAATTAATATATTCTAGGAAATTTAGTTATTGAAACAAGAAGTAGTTTTGTATACAATTAAAGAACAAAGAATGTTGGTTCTTTTTGGATTGATTTTAATACATAGTTATGATTGTTGATTTATTTGATTTAGTTTATGAACAATATCCATCAAATTCCTTGTCATTTTATCACTTTTTCTCTCAATACAAATCCCCTTACAATCCCATATTCATTTTTCATGCCCCGTTCTTAAAATTAAATTAAAAAACACTATATTACATCAATTAAGAAATAACACAAAGATGGATCACAACTGATACAATTTTGTTATTATTGCACAGTCGATTGTTTAATGAATTGTTGAGCAGTAATCATGTCCTTACTCCCTTTCATTTTTATCAATTTTTTTCTCAATAAAACCCCCTCAGATATCCCAGTACCCTTATTCATCCCTTGCTCATTGAAAATTATTAAATGAATTTTATGGATTGGATTGCATGGGTCTAATGTGATTACTGAGCCAAACTTTCTTTCATATTAACAAATGTCATGTAAGGTTTGTTTAAGAAGTTAGTTTCTAATAAACGCTGCATACAGAATGATCTTCTTCAGTAGAGAAATCCATGGCCGAAATAACAAGGGCAGAGGGAATTGGAATAGAGGGGCTAGAAAGCTAGGATTCTCGATACATTTTGATGCAGATCCACAAGAGTTAAAACAACTCTTCCAAGCTGGGTTTTTCAATTGGATTGGACAAAGGGTATTCCAACATAGACCAGAAAGGCCTTCCTTCCAACCCCAACATGTCCCTGGTATCCCTGTCCCCCCTCATGTTTCATTGCAACCTAAAGTTCCCAAGAACGATGGATGGCTGAAGATTGTTCACCCAACATTCTCCCAACATCGTGGCTGGCCAAATTTGTCTCTACCTTCTCCTCCTCCACCCGTTAATCCAAATGTCCAAATTTCCCGTGCACACTCACCTGTACAGTCCTCCCATGCAAGCAAGAGACTCAAAACCGAATCCCACCACATGCATGACAAAGGAAAAGATGAAGCTTCCCCCTCCTCTCCTTCAAGTGATTCAACCAAATGTTTTTCATCCTACATGATTATTCTCATGTCATCAGTGAGATCAAGCCTCAAGGCTCCACATAACCTAAGGATAATTCAGGAAAGTCAAAAGAAGACAAAAGCAACAAAGGGAAAATTGCCTCCCAAAGTGGAAAATATGGTTTTTTATTATATTTCATTATGATTTGTTGAAAACAATTGACTGCTGAAGTTTTTGGACATCATACTATTTTTGGATATTTTGGATATTATATGTTTGGATGTGATTTAAAATATCATTGATATTTAATTTTCAAATTATGAGAATGATTATGGGAGTCACAAGGAGGGATGTGTTTGATTGATTGACTAGTTATGTTTATTTTTGTTAAGAAACTAAAGGGTGTCAGAAGGGGTCCCACCTACTAGTTATTATTTATTAAAAGACCCTTATTATTATTATTATATTAATTATTCCTCTAACTAAAAGTTAGTTGAGTTTTAGGTAACTTAACTAGTTGAAGTAGTTGAACTACTTCAACTAATTTGGGATGCATAAAAGAAAAATGAGAAGGAAGAACAAAGGGAGAATAGAAGGACAAAGCATACTAAGGTTTTCTCTTGAGTTTTATTGAGATAGTTCAATTTTCATTCATTATTCAATTCATTAAAATCCTAATTCTATTTTATGACATCAGGGTCCTATTGTAGACAACAAGATTCAAAGTTGAATTACATCATTCAGGCGCTTGTTTTCAGAGGTGTTGATCTATCTTTGATAGTCTATGTAGACTTGTGTGTTTATGAGTTAAATTTAATTAATGATAAAGGATATTATGTAGAGTCGAGTGGGCAGTAATATGTGGTAAGTTGATCCAGCTTTTAAAGTTCAGTTTTTAACTTTCTGTCAAAATTCCTTTTGTATGGTTTTCATCAGGGACATCTAAGTTTTACTTTGGTCCAAACTCCCTTATGGATTTTTGTAAAGAGAATGATTCTTTTGATTTCTTCGAATGAAATAAGAGATTTCTATTATGTCTCATATTTGTTAATCTGTGACTTGGTATTTTTGCTTTTGTCTGCACATTTACTTTTGCATCTGTTATATTCATAAAATTATATAAAAATGTTGAATTTTACAACAATTGTATATTTTAAAAAATCATTTTAAGCCCTTGTAACTAATACTTGTGGATTATGAAACAATGTTTGAGGCTATAAACATAGGGTGATATTCTCGTCTATCTTTCCTTAGCCAAGCAAGATCTGAAAATGCTTGAGTAAGATTATTTTGTATCTTTTCCTCAACATTTATTTGGCAACCATATTGGGGAGATCTTCCATATCTATCTGGTTGATTTTTATTCTTGATTATAATTGAATATATTTACATTTTTTATATTGATCCTTTGACTGTTTCATTTATTAATAACTGTACCTGTTGCAAGGAAACCCAATATTGAGCTTGGTCTTCAAAATCAAACCAACATTGCTTTAAAATATTTTAATACCATCTTAGATACTGTTAATACCCGGGTTGAGATTAATCACTCATGGGAAAAAAATGAACAAGACATAAGTGTCTAAGAATGTTGGGAAGATAGGCAAATAAAAACTAGGAATCAACCATAGATTTCTTTTTCATACAATTTTGATCTTCTTTTCATGTCCTTAGACCCTCGTATCTCTAGGAGAAGAAGAGGTTTATCACCATAAATTAATCCTATTGCTGAAATAGAAAGAAAGAACGTTGTTTTGCCAACCCAAAGATGTTCTCTAAGGAGAAATTTTTCTGATTCATATAGATCGCCTTTCTCTCCTTTACCTATCATTCACAAGATGGCATCTAGTGGTGGCTCTGGTGGCACTGAAGGTGCTTCTTCATCTCAATATTCAGCCTTGTCATTGATTGGTAGATTATATAGTCACCAAGCCCCTGTCCAATCTAATACAAACCCCGCCAAAGTCATTAAAAGGTATGGGATTTTTCATTTTGAAGAAGATGCTACAACTACCCTATGGCTTGTTTCCTCTACTCTTAAACTAGCACTTGCTACTCGTCCACTTCCTAAATTCAAATAGCATCTCCCTAGGTTTTCAGGGAATAACACTGTCACTACTCATGAACAATTGGTGGCATTTTCTAATGCCTTTCACAACATAGGATCCAATGACAACGATACTTGTATGTTCTTATTTGTGAATTCCCTTAAAGGGAAGGTTGTGGCTGATTTCTTTGACCTCCCTCCTAAGATTTTATCTACTTGGGAGGAGTTAATATATTGGTTGAGATATACCTATGGGAAATCCAAAATCCTGGTCGAGAAGTTACGGGATAACAATAACATTGATCCAGGTGGATATTGGTGGCCACCCATCTTTTCCAATAGGCTCAAAACAATTTTCCGTCAATTATGGCAATTTACTATTTTTAGCAGTTTTTAACTTTCGAGGCCATTTTGAGGGCCTAAATGAAGGTTTTTCAAGATAAAGCTTCTCAATGATAATCAAAGGCATGATTGATCCCCCAAAATGAATCTCCTTGACTATACCTTTCCAATGGGCTATCATACGCCTAAAACGAAGATCGTATGCAAAAGTTACGATCCCGAGAAGTTGATGTACTAACTTACCCAAAAGGGGCCCACATGACTTTTGGCGCTTCATCTCCTAGGGTTAGTTTTTTGGACGTCTAGGGTTTTTTGCATTCCTATTTATTGTAAAAATGCCTTCAGAGCCTCATTGTAATCATCTTCTTGCGAATGCGAGTAGCCATCACATCTCTTTTTAGAGATAAGTTGCCACCATTCTAACGAGCCTTTCACTCGGTATTTTTATAGTCTTTGTACATTTGTTTCATTAATAGAAATCATGTATTACCGTATCTCTGTGTTTATGGTTTCATCTATGATACATTTATGTTATATTATTGGATATACGTGATATCTCTGTGCATTTCTTTATTATATCTCCGCTCTCATTTGATGCCGAAAATAATCTGGATCAGTGGTATCAGAGTAGGCTTCCCTTGATCATTTTTCAGTGCATGTCCCCGACGAGGTCCGAGTATAAAAAGTTGGATCTCGAGATTGTCTCTCTTGAATACAATCTCTCTCACATGCCCAAGAAACCCTCCATGGAGGAAGAAAAGAAAAACGACGGAGCAGACGATCCTATAAGTCTGTGTCTTGAGCAAGCTCTCATGCGACAGAGGGATGAAATGATGGAGAATTTTTACCACATGCTTCAATGCCTCCTGATAGAATCAGGTGCATCTTCATCCAACATCCACTTTGGAGGCACCTCACCTTTTAAGGTATAGGTCAATTTTTATATTTCTATATTTGAAGGTCAGATAGATGCAGATGCCCTAGACAAATGGTTAAATCTGTTAGAAGTTTATTTCTCTGTTCACAATTTTTTCGACAAATAAAATATCACCTTTGCACTCCTTAAATCTTTCCCCCTTGCCAAACATTGGTGGGAAACTTACTGGGAGAAAATTTCCATAGAGGAGTCTGGAATATATGGAGTCGAGCCCACTTGGGATTTTTTTGTGGATGCAGTAAAGGAATAGTATTACCCTGTTGGCAACTATGAGGACCAGTACATGAGATGAAACACACTGCAGAAAGAGAGGGGCCAAGAAGTTATGGAGTTCACCAACACCTTCCATACCTTGCGCACCAAGATGGGTATCAAATATTCCAAATGATATTTGGTTTTGAAATACTGTGGGGCTCTACACAGATACATCTAAAGTTAAATGGATTTTTTGGACATCTCATCACTCGATGTTGCTTATCGACATGTTGTTAAAATTGAGAAGAAATTTAAACACCAGAAAAAATGAGAGTTTGGGTCTGCAAATCCACAACAACCAAGGTATGACAAAGACGACCCTAACAAACAGTCTCCTGAAAACCAGTCCAAGCCACAGGAAAAGAAGGGTCACGGGAAGACAAAGAAGGACACTAGAAAATGGTGAGATTTCCACAAAATCCCCTGGCACAACACTGATGAATGTCATTCAAAATAGTCATTGGTGGCTGAGATCAAAGACAAGGACCAAAACCCTAATTCAAAATCTGATTATGAAAATACTGGTAAAAGACAGATCATCGACGTAGACCCCACTGCTATTGTCTTGACCGCATAAATTCAACCAAAAGAACCAACAGATCCTGAAGAGGGGGGGTGCCTTTTTCATTCACAAATGTGGGTGAAGGGGACCCCACTGCATTTTATTGTTGATAGTAGAATCCATAAGAACCTCATCTCAGCAAGGGTTATCAAACAGATGGGATTGTCAACAACACCACACCCGTAGCCATACAATATCGGGTGGCTTCTCCAAGGATGAGAACTCTGTGTCAGCCAACAGTATCAATTTTCATACGACATCCATCCCTTCAAGGATGAGGTATTATGTGATGTTTCCCCACTGTATTTCTGTGATGTTCTCTTAGGCCAACCATATATGTGGAAGCACCATGTTGTTTATGAGTCTCGACTTCCCAATGTCATTGTTTCTTTGGGGGTTCATCTCTACAAAATACCAGAGGTAGTTTCGACTACTGTTCCACCTAAAAATTTACACAATTTAGTATCTCATACTACAAAATTCAGCTTCTTCACAATCTGTTCGAAAGGTGAACAAAAGGATACTGTAACCACTACAACCTCGGCCCAAGCACCTTCTATCAAACAGAAGCAGGTCGAAAATATTGTAGAAAAGTGTAAATATTCCTTCTGCACAAAATAATATCATGTATCCATATTAGTTAAAAAGGTCCAATCCTTCAAGCCACATTCTCATGATAGCCTTCCACAAACCGAGCAGCACGACGTCTCCAGCAAGGCAAGCAGCTCACCAAGATTAAGATTCAAAAAATGTTTTTTCCTCTCCCCCGGGCACTCAATGCAATGGATAAAACTTATTCCTAAGGAGGGAGGATTGATCCAAGTGAATATCAGTGGCCACCCACCTTTTCCAACTAGCTCAAAACAATTTTCTAGCAATTTTGGCAATTTACTATTTTTAGCAGTTTTTAACTTTCGGGGCCATTTTGAGGGCCTAAATGAAGTTTTTTTAGGATCAATCTTCTCAATAATAAATGAATGCATGATTGAGCCCCCAAAATGAATCTACTCAATGATACCTTTCCAACGGGCTATCATACACCTAAAATGGAGATCGCATGCAAAAGTTACGACCCCGAGAAGATGTTGTACTAACTTACCCAAATGGGGCCCACATGACTTTTGGCGCTTCATCTCCTAGGGCTAGGTTTTTGGATGTATAGGGTTTTTTTATTCCTTTTTATTGTAAAAATTCCTTCAGAGCCTCATTGTAAACATCTTCTTACGAATGCGAGTAGCCATCACATCTCTTCTTAGAGATAAGTTTCCACCATTCTAACAAGTCTTTCACTTTGTATTTTCACAGTCTCTGTACATTTATTTCATTAATAGAATTTGTGTATTACTATATCTCTGTGTTTATGGTTTCATCTATGATACATTTCTGTTATATTATTGGATATACGTGATATCTCTGTGCATTTCTTTATTATATCTCTGCTCTCATTTCGTGCCGAAAATAATCTGGATCAAACATTTCCTATAAGGATGGTGAGACTATCAAGTCCTTCAACTTGTGTTTCATCAAATTATTCAACCAAATCCCTGAACCCATTCTCCCTCATAACCAAGCCACTTTCATGCATTATTATAATGCATTAGCTTCCCCCTACCATCATAGGCTTGAGGAAAAGGACATTGATAACCTTGGTTCCACTCTGCACACTTGTTTAGAGTATGAAGAACATCTATAAAGAATAGGTATTCCTAAGGGATACTCAGTTAAAAAAACAGACATGTATTCCCTCTTACAACTTGTATAAGACATGAATAATCGAATGATTTCATATGAGCGGAAAGGAAATTACCCCTCTCTTACCCATGGAGCTTCATCTTCTTCTGCACCCCCCTTCAGAAATCCAAATGAAAACAATTTTCATCTTAAATATATCACGCCTCGTGTTTGGTTTAAATTTTGCGAAGAACACCATGAGGAAAGTACCTGTGAGGTAAAGAAGAGTTCCAGACATAAAAATCTTTGGTAAAAGACCTGAAAGTATTATTGATATCCTAGACTTTATAGAGCCAGAGGATGTCATGATCATAAATACTAGGAATAAATCCTATGCTCCAAAAATAAAATATGATCCTCCCCGCACTTCTTCTAGCCCAAGATCATCTTCACTAGCTTCTATTGTTCAGGTTCCTAAGGTTCATGGCAGTCAAGCAACTACCTCCCCTCTTCCCTGTTAAGAACCAAACATCAATATATCATAGAAAAACCTTAGAAAAAGTACTCAACGCCTTGAAAAAGAGATAATTTCAAATAATAATCCTCTTCGAGGGGGAAACCTCCTTTTACCCCACTTAAATGTTCAAGTACAAGATGATTCCAAATGAAAATATCTCCTTGGTATATATAGGAGACTAGGAGGTATAATTACAACTAATGGAATAAAGCCAACATAAATAAAATAACATTACTAATGTAATATGCCCCAATTAAGGGGTAATGAGCCAATATTAGGGATTAACATGCCCCTCCCCTTGAGACAAGTGTTTTCCACAATGCTTGAGTAACTCTAGATTCTTCTGTATAAAAGACTCATCTTCCCAAGTGGAATCTTTAGTCGGTAGTTTCCTCCATTTAATGAGATACTCTTAAATGGATCTATTCCTCAACTGGTGAATTCTTGTGTCAGTGATGGCTTCAGGCTCCAATATGATTTTTCATTCCTCATCAAGTTCTAGAAATATAGTTTGAACTGGCATCTTCTCACCCATAACCTTCTTTAAGCATGAAACATGGAAAACTGGGTGTACTCGTGAAGATGCAGGCAACTCCAATTTGTATGTCATAGTACCAATATTTTGCAACACCTTATAAGGGCCATAGTACTTTGGTGATAATTTATTATCCTTCTTGGCTTTCTTGAGGGACATCTATTTGTATGGCTGTAGTCTTAAAAACACCCAATACCCTACGTCAAAAATTATTTCACTACGATGTTGATCTACTTGTTGTTTCATGCAATTATATGCCATGGTTAGGTTGTCCTTGAAGATTTGGAGAACTTGTTGTTGATTCTCAATGTGATCTTCCACTGCTTGAACCTTAGATTTTTCTTTTATAGAAGAAGTGATGCAAGGAGGGTGGTATCCACAAAGTTCCATAAAGTGCCATTTTGCCAAGGGTAACCATTTGAACCATTGTATTTTTTTATAAGAGACAAAGAAACGAAGGTATCCTTCCATACATTTGTTCACTATCTCAGTTTGTCCTTTAGATTAAGAATGATAGGATGAGCTATGAGCCAATTGAGTACCCAAACAAGAAAATAATTTTGTCCAAAAATGTCCAGTGAAGATGGGATCTCTGTCACTTACAATAATCTTTGGGCTACCATGTAGCTTTTGACCTATCTCCATGAATGCGATGGCAACTGTACTAGCTTTGAAGGGATGAGAGAGTGCACAAAAGTGTGTGTACTTGGTCAGTTTATCAACAATAACCATGATGACACTCTTTCCTTCATACTTTGGCAACCCTGTGATGAAATCCATGGAAACATCCTCCCAACGCTGACTTGGGATTGATAATGGTTGTAAAAGACCTAGGGTCTTAATTGTTTCCACCTTATTTTGTTGGCAAACCAAACATTCTGCCACAAACTTTTGAACATCAATTTTAAGGCCAACGATGATTTTAGGGGCTAAATTTTTCTCATGGGCTAATTTTCCATGGTTTTTCCCAAAACAAGATTCACTATTTTAAAAATGATTCACCCAAATTCTATAGGGTAAAATTATTTTACCTTAAAATTCAAAAAAAATTTATAAAAACTATATAAAATCCTTAGAAATTTGAATATTTTTACAAAAATATTGTCAAACATTTATAGTTGGCATATGAAGGATTAATTCGTTTCGCCAAGGTTTCTACATTTTAAAATAAATTTCAATCCTTAAAATCATCCATGTTTAAGGCCATCCCAAAAAAATCCTTCTTGATGCTATGGTAGGTTTTCAAAAATCTCGAGTGCCCTCCTACTGGAGAGGTGTGCAATTCCAATAGTACCTTTTGTTTGAGTTGGGAGTTCTTACATAAATATAAGCGATATTTGTTCCATAGTGAATCATTTTTCCATGTAAATGTATCTGATGCACTGGAATCCTGCTGCAACCTTTGAATGAGAGTCCACATGTTTTTATCATTCTTCCATTCATCCCTTTCTTCTATTATCCAACTGGGTTGGATGATCGAGATAGCACAGAGAAAGGACTCAACATCTTCATCCTTTCTTGAGAGTGCATCTTCCACAACATTTTTCTTCCCCTTTTTATAGACGATTTCAAAATCATAACCCAATATCTTGGTTACCCATTTTTGTTGTTCTTCTGAAGATAGTGTTTGTTCCAAGAAGTATTTAAGACTATCATGATTTGTTTTGACCTTGAAGTGCCTACCTATTAGGTAAGGACACCATTTCTTCAATGCATGTAGTATTTCCATCATTTCCTTCTCATAAATGGGTTTGTGTAAGTCCTTTCCCTTGAGTGATCGACTTTCAAAATCCAGGGGCCTTCCTTCTTGCATTAGGATAGCACCAATTCCATTTCCCTAGGCATCACATTCCACAATAAACGTTTTTGTGAAGTCTGGAGTTTTCAAGACAGGAGCTTTGCACATCACCTCTTTAAGTTGTTCAAAATCTTTAGTTGCCTCTGGAGTCCATGAAAATGCATCCTTCTTAGTTAGTGTCATTAAAGGTGCTTCTATTCTTCCATAGTTCTGAATAAACTTGCGGTAGTAACCTGTCAAACCCAAAAATCCTCTAAGATTCTTCAATGTTTTGGGAATCGACTAATCTATCATGGCCTTAATCTTGTTAGGTTCTACCTTGACACCTTCATGAGATACAATATGACCCAAATACTCTACCTCCTTTATTCCAAAGAAACATTTGGATGGTTTGGCATATATTTGTTGCTCCTTTAGTAGTTGTAGCACCTTGTCAACATGTCACACATGATCCTCCCAAGACTTGCTATAGATTAGTATATCATCAAAAAATACTAACACAAATTTTC
>ML830856.1:0-34349 GCA_009831015.1 Picea engelmannii | reverse complement strand
ATACATCAATCAAGTGCTCATCTAGAATATCGGTTACCTTTATATTCAATCTTTGGAAGTTCTCAATATGCTCGGTAACTGAACCCTTTTGCTTGAGATTTATCAATTGGCTAAAGAAGGTATTGCTCCTTGTATCCTCATAGTGTGCTATCATTTCTTCTGTGAAAATTATCCAAGTGACGAGTGATTTGAGAGAACAAAGCCATCGATACCATACAAATTGATTAGGTTCTAAATATAAAGAATCAATTTGTACCTTTTGTGTATGTGACACATTATGTAGATCAAATAATTGCTCCATCTGAAGTATCCATGTGATTGGGTCCCTGCCATCATACTTTCTCATATCGATCTTAGGAAAGTAGTTGGTCTTCAACCCAAAGTTGGAGTTTCTCCATTCTTGATTCACCTTCCTTGTGTCCTCATCATGAATTTCATGGGATGCATTTTCACTTTCAGGTGTCTTCTCTGTTACGAAAATTTTCAATACTTCCATGATCTCCTCTTTCAAACCATCCATCTTTGCCTCCAACTTAGCTTCCATCTCTTGTAGTTCATATTTTTTTACTATCTTCTTTTGTAAATCATTTATGTCCCTACGCATTTCTTCACCTTCATCAAGAGTGCAATTAGGATTGTCTAGAGGCTTATTTGGTGTAGAAGTTCCATTTTTGGGTGGCATGTTGGCCAAGTATCACTTTTGAACCTTGATTTTGAGGTGGTTCTGCTAGACAATATTTATTCTGTTGTATCTCCCAAGTTTCAAACCTTCTGGGTATGAAACTTTCTTTTATGTAGTTCTCTGATATTGTTTCTTTGCAATGCCATAGGTCTAATCAAAAGTGGATGTGCCAAGTGGAATTTACAGTAACTTCCCCACAACTTGCCGATTTTTGGCCTTTCCAGGAGATCTCACTTGTATAGCATGCCCCACACAAAATGATTGATATAAAGTTTTGAAACTCATACCAGAAATACTACAGACTGTCCACGATCCAATGAAACTAGTCCCACTTAATTTGGATACTCTAGGAAGAAGTTATGATTTTTTTACCTGGAACACCTTCTTGATACTAGTCAATAAGACTAGTCAGATAACCTATCTTACACAGGGTGTATATACAAATTTAATATGACCCAGAAGCTGAATTTTTTACCACATATACCTTACTAATTTCTGTAAATATCCTCTAGATTTCAGGATCTAAAATGTTACAGAAATGTTTTTATAGAAAAATTTCCGCAATGCCTTAGTTCAGGATGATTCCAGAACCCTATCTTGTATAGGCTGTATCTCCAAAAATATAAGGTCTCGAGAGCTGAAAATTTAACCCAACGTACCTTGATCTGTCTACTAAATATATGCCAAGCCATTCCTTTTGAAACATTGTAGAAAAAAAATTATATTGAAAATTCCAAGGTGTCTCAGATGTAGCAGCGAAACCCCAAGACCTTGAGCTCTGATACCATATGTTAAGAACCAAACATCAATATAGCATAGAAAAACCTTAGAAAAAGTCCTCAACACCTTTAAAAAGAGACAATTTCATATAATAAGCCTCTTCAATGGGGAAACCTCCTTTTACCCCACTTAAATGTTCAAGTACAAGATGATTCCAAATGAAAATGTCTCGTTGGTATAAATAGGAGACTAGGAGGTATAATTAAAACTAATGGAATAATGTTGACATAAATAAAATAACATTACTAATGTAATATGCCCTAATTAAGGGGTAATGATCCAATATTAGGGCTTAACATTCCCTCTTCCAAATACAACATTCTAAATTAGTTTTCCAACATCAAAGTAGATGCTACCCTCCTGGACATGGTTGTTGTCCCTGAACAATAGAAGCATCTAAAACATTTCATGGAAGGAAAATATTCCATTGTATCCAACCTATCTAAAGAGGTAGATGAAGAGGATTAGTCTATAAATATAGTAGGTGTACAAAAATTTATACACCATGTAAAAACAACCCCATTTTACATTTTTGTAAAGATTATGGATAATATTGCCCATTGTTGCCTCATTGATGGTGGTTGGGGCCCAACTGTAATGTTGAAAATTATTATGGAAGAGATAGTATTGTCTTGCACAAATGAAAACACCAGAAGCATGCTCTCTTATAATAGTTTACAACAAATGACCATAAGTGAAATCAAGGACGTGACCTTGGTTTTGTGTGCGCATCCTGAAATAAGTACAAACCTTAATATTCAGGTAATAGATATGCCAGTGAGTAATTACTCGATCATCTTAGGAAGAGATTGGAAATATTTACAGATGGATACCTCTCGCTCGACGAGACACACTTATCCGTTCCTCGGAATGGTAAAAACATCATAGTCCTAAGAGAGAGGAGAACTTCACCTTACATAGAAAGCATCCCATAGCCTAATGTGAATTATATCGAGGAGGACCTAGGGGTGTATACTTTCTTTGCAGATGAAGAAAACAATACCTTGGAACAAATCGACTTATAGGATGGGATGTGGCATATGCACTTCGATGGTTCATTCTCCAATGAAGGAAACATAGCTGGTATTATATTGTACTTTCCTGTGGGTAATTTTCATAACTTTTCCTATAGGTTAGAGTTTGCTTGCACAAACAATGTCACTGAATTTGAAGCGTTACTACTAGGCATTGAAAATTCCTATAATCTGGGTTGTGGTCACCTTACAGTTTTTGGGGATTTTGAACTTGTTGTAAACCTTGATCATAAGATATACTATCCTAGAAACAAGTTAATGAAATGTTACACCCAAACTGTTTGGGCACTTATATCGAACTTACTATCTTTCAACATCACTCATGTTAAAAGGGAATTAAACTCAATGGTTGACAAGTTAGCTGTTTTTGTAGCTTCTCCTACTTGACAACTTCTGCCACAAAGACCTGATTGTACGTTTTAATGTCTTTATTGTCTTCACATCCCTGAAAAACATAGATTCACGGAAGGTATTTCATAGTGATGGGAGAATTTGTGCTTTCATTCAAAATGAACCTTATAAGCCTAAGGAAATTATATCGATGGAAGATAACAAAATTCTTAAAGGATTGACTCCTCTGGAAAGTTCATTTTCATCGAGTGATGTAGGAAAAAAATAAAAACATAAAGAAGAGGAGTCAAAGAGGAAAGTGGGGGAAACCATTTCCTTGAACACTGGAACACCCGAGTCCCCAATGAATGCTAAAACATGTGCCCAATGTTTTGATGAATAAAAATTGAGGTTCGCTAAGCTGCTTGGTGAATTTCAATATGTTTTTGCTTGTTCTTATGAGGATCTTCATGGTTTTGATCATTCTCTTATACAACATGTCATTTCTATAAACAAGGGCATAAAACTAGTTATGAAAAAACAAAGACCCATTAACCCTGCACTGGAAGCAACTATTTGAAAGGAGTTGGGAAAACTCTTGAAGGTTGGGATCATTTTCCCAATTAAGTATTCTGAGTGGGTTTCCAATTTGGTTCCCATTCGGAAAACAACTGGTCAAATCGTATTATGCATAGATTTTCGTGCATTGAATAGGGATAGTATAAAAGATCACTTTCCTCTCCATAATATGGAAATGGTTTTTCTTCAAGTTGCAGGATCATAGATGATGTCCTTACTTGATGGTTTTTCTGGTTACAATCAAATCAAGGTAAAAGGGAAGACAAATATAAAACCACTTTTATTACTCGTTGGGGCACTTTTTCTTATGAACGTACACCTTTTGGATTATATAATGCACGTGCCTCTTTTCAAAGAGCTATGAAAATATCTTTTGATGATTTGATCGACAAGATTATTCAGATCTAACTTAATGACTTAACTGTGTATTCTAAAAATCGATCAGATCATTTTGGTCATCTTAAAAGAGTTCTCATGCGATGCAGAAAATTTGGCATTTCTCTAAAACCTTTTAAGTCTATTTTTGGAGTTACCAAGGGAAATCTCTTTGGACACATTGTGTTTGGTTCAGGAATAAGAATTGATCTTGAAAGAATTGTTGCTATTCTAAATCTTCCTGCTCCCACTTCCAAGAAGGAGGTTCAAGATTTCATGGGTGTTATCAACTTTGTCTGTAGGTTTGTTCCTGATTTTGCTGTAATGGTCAAGCCAATTCATAATATACTTAGGAAAGATCGTTCCTTTTCTTGGATAGATGATGTTAAAAATGGATTTGTAGGGATCAAGAAAGCAATCAGTTTTGCACTGGTTTTGGCGAAGCTAGATTTTGATAAAGAATTTATGATATATATTAATGTCACAGAGGAAGAATTTTTTGCTATCCTCATGCAATGTAATGACCAAGGTAATGAAAAACCAGTGGCTTACATGATTCAAAGCTTGTATGACAATGATTTTAAATATTCTTTTATTGAAAATCATGTTTTCTCTCTTGTTAAAGCTATTGAAAATTTTTGCCACTTCATCTTAGGTAAGCACATGTTGGTAAAAGTCCCTTTACCCGTTGTCAAGTTTTTTCTCTCATAGACTTATGTTTCAAGGAAGATTGAACATTGGCTTGTCAAGATCTAGGAGCATGATTTAACTATTGTGACTTCTAACACCATCAAGGGACGTGACTTAGCCCTTCACTTAGCTCAGCATGCTGAAACTAGTGAAGAAATTGATGAGAAAGATAGCTCTCTATCAACATTGTTCTACATTGATAATCAAATCCTTATTATGTTTGAACATCTTCGTATAAAGGATTTGGTTTACTATTTGCAAAATCAAATATGTCCAGATAACTTAGACACTCATCAAAGAAGAAGGCTCCATATCGAATATTTTAGATACATCATTATAGGATACTTATCGTTTAAGAATTTTGTCGATGGTATGTTGCTTTGTTGTGTAAACAATGAGGAAGAACATAAATTGTTGCAAGAAACTCATGGTTCTTCAAATTTTTTTATTCATGTAGGAGGTCATTTTTCTGCTAAAACCATTGCTTTTAAGATTATCAAAAAAGGATACTATTGGCCTTCAATATTTCATGATTCTTATGTTTTTTTGAGATCTTGTGACAAGTGCCAGAAATTTGCTAGGAAAGAACACCTTTCAACAATGTCTTTACAACCTGTCCTTCCAGACTTTCCTTTTTCAAAATGGGTTTTGGACTTTATTGGTCCTATTAATCCTTTTTCTTCAGTAGGAAAAGTCTTTATCTTGACAACCACAGACTATTTTACAAAATGGCATGAAGTTGTCCTACTTAAACATTCGAAGGATTAGGAGGTGATTTATTTCCTTGAAAATAATATTTTTTCCATATTTGGTCTTCCTTTGGAAATTATTACAGACAATGGTCCCAATTTATTTCCACTAAGCTGACCCAATTTTTAGCTAAGTTGGGGGTTAAACATTTTACCTCATCAACTTATTATCCCTAAGGAAATGGGTAGGCCGAGTCTACCAATAAAAATCTGGTAAGAATTATCAAAAGGCTCATCGAAGATAAGCCTCATCAATGGCACATTCTCCTCACTTACGCCCTTTGGGAATATCACACTACCACCAAGGTGAGAATTGGTTGCACTCCTTTCCATCTTGTTTATGGTCAAGAATCCATTCTACCTACTGAGATGAAAATTTCCTCCTTACGGTTAATGCTACAGGTCAAAGAATTAAATTATTCTAATGTTTATCAAATAATGAATGCACTTTTAGCTTTAGAGGAGAAAATGACGTTTTGCCTTGGATAATATAAAGATAAGACAATAGACTATTAAAAAATATTTCAACAAGAGTGTCAAAGTTGTCAAATTTAAATTTAATGAGAAGGTATTGTTGTGGGATTCATCTCATGCTGATAGAGGAAGGCCTTCAAATTTTCAAAAATTATCGTTGGGTCCTCTTAAGATCGCTTTTGTCCTGGGTGAAAATTCTCACATTCTAAAGGACTTACAAGAGAGATTGTTTTCCTACAACACTAAAAGTTCCCACTTAAAACATTATGTGGAACCAACTTGAAGACTTTAACGTTGTTTGGAATGTTTTTGTATTATAGTAGTTTTCATTTCTTCTTTCACATTAGTAGTTTTTCATTTCTTCTTTTACATTTCTAGTTTTCCATTTCTGCTATTTCATTTTCTGTCATTTCATTTCTGCTTATTTTAATTTTGTTGTTTCATTTATGCTATGACATTTCTTGCTTTTTGTTCTTTTTGACTTCATTTCTTGTCAAAATAAAATGTTGGATCAGTTTTTCCACAACGACACTTCTTCAAAGTATTGCTAATCAATAACAATCAAGATTACATAGTTGTCATGATGTTCCCCTTAAAGACATCATTGAATTTTTTATCTCCTTGCAGTATTGTTTTATGAGATAGTTGGTTTTATCCTTCTTCTACTTTCCTTTTCTTCATCCATTTCAAGATTAAAAAGAGAAAGTTCAAAAAAAAAATCTCCTTGAACCAAGAACAATTTTTAGTTGAATGATTATGCTTACAGTGATAAACCCCCTCATACTTAACACTTTCCATGAGTTATTCCCAAATTCCCGGTCATTTTTCCATTAAATCCGCTCACTTCCCCCTATTGCATAATCATTCTGATTTATATTTTCTTGATCTAATGTTACTTGGTCTAGGAAACCAACCATTCTAAGTTCTTAATCTATTGGAAATAGATTTCCCCATGGATTCGCCAGTTTGTTGATGATTAAAATTGTAACGATGAATTCCACCCACAAAGTATTGCTAAAAGCGTTATTATTTAACTTTGCTAATAATATAATACTAGTAGGTGGGACCCCCTTATAGCAAGGATGATTTTAAGGATGGAAATTTATTTTAAAATATAGAAACCTTGGCGAATATTACAAATCCTTCATATGCCAAATATAAATGATTGGCGATTTGTTTGTAAAAATATTCAAATTTCTAAGGATTTTATATAATTTTTATAAAATTTTGGCGATTTTTAAGGTAAAATAATTTTATCCTATAGAATTTGGGCAAATCATTTTTAAAATAGAGAATCTTGTTTTTGGAAAAACCATGGAAAATTATCCCATGTGCGAAATTTAGCCTCTAAAATAATCCATGCCTTGTAGACTAGAGGCACAAGAATAGACATTACACATGTTTTGTTGTTGTTTTTGATGTTTCCTACACAGTCCTACATTTTCGACTATGTTGTATTAATTTCATATTGGCATTATAATAAGTGTATAATGCATTATAGTGGAACACTTTTGTTAATCACTTGCAACATTGAACAGGTTCTATGGGTATGAGGATGATGTTGTTAAAGTTTCTATGTTATAACTTGTTACTAATTCTTATGTTGATTACTTAGCCAGATATATGCAAGGGATAATTTAATGGTAGAATGGTCAAAACAAAGGAAAAACTATGAAAAGGTTCTAAAGTATGGAAAAGGGAAAGGAACTATGTAAAGGGATTACATGCAAATTTCGAATAAAAGAGTTAATGGATACTAGTATTAATTCTAGTTGTTATGCTATGTGTTTGGTTAATGGACTATGTGAATTTCATTAGATTTGAATGGAGGCGCATGTAGCATTATTAATATGTATTATTTCTTGGAGTTATGGAAAGGGTTAACTTGTAAACTATATTGGGTGGCTCACTGTGTAATGGATATCATCTGAAATCTCACGATGGTTTGGCATTGAATACACATTGGTTATATGGTTTGATTATAGGTGAATGTGATTCTTATTGGGTTGTCTCATACTTCAAATTGAATGGGGTTAGGTGATGGAAGCGGTGTGCATTTACTGCACATCAATCCATACTTTCCCTATCGCTCGTCACCCTAGCATTGCTCCATTGTTGCAATTTCACTCTGTTGGTTGTGAAGCTCCGTGTTTTCAGGTTTTTTGGAAAGGAGGCTTGAGAAACTCGCCTTTTAAGAGTTTTTCAATGGGTATGATTCTTTTCTCTCTATCCATGATGTTTTATCTATTGTATGAACCAAATGATTTCTTAGTGATTCTTGGATTCTATGTGTTCTTGAGAATTTATACTATGTATAAATGTGGTGTTATGGTTGTTTGTTATGACTATAAAATGTTCAAAATTGCAAGAAAAGGAATGGGTATTTTTAAGTTGTGTGTTGGTTGTTTGCTTGTTCATTGTAGTTTCATGGTGGGTCTCTGTGGAATAATAAGTAAAGAGTGGTGAAATATGGTTCTGATTTGCTTATTGAGAGTTTTTGTATCACTGTCAGTTAACTTGTTTCCTCTCAGTCATGGTGGTAACCCTTACCCAGTCATAGAGAAATTTCCAATAGTGGTTGTGTTATTTTCTTCAAACCCTGAGTCACGGTTGATGGATCGTTCTTACTGTCTTTTGACTAAAGTTTCCCAAGATCCAGTCTTGGTTGGAACCTAACGTTAATACAAGCCTACATGGTTGTGGATCAATACAAGTTGTAACGTCCCCAACCATCAACCCCCACTGTCGGGCAATGCTACTACATGGAACAGATACATACATACATACATACATATATATATATATATATATATATACTTATAAAGAATATGCATTAAATAAAATTAACACATTTAACATGGAGTCACTGTTATCATACATAATTAGTGGAATTAACAACAATTCAAACATACAATAGAATACATGATAACATTTCAAGACACAGACATGCATCACATATAAATTAAGTACAAAATTAATACTTATCTTTTGAACTAGCATAACACCACCAACTGTGTGTATACCTTCTATGAACCTCCCATCCTTAGACCACGCTACTCATCACTCTCAGCAGTAGGTCACCCCCAAGCTGGGACTAACCTCCATCAGGCAAGGGAATCCTAGGAAAGGCAAGGTCAACAAAAAGACACACAGTTGATGAGGATGGATTCTCTCCTAGGAGCAACTTATTCCCATTGCTCACAGACTCTCATTCCCCACATGCGTGTCCCACCCCAGGAGTATACACCTTCAATGTCACCAGGGAATTCCTTAAGCTACTAAACCTCCTTTGCCTTGGGCTTCAAAAATAGGCCATACCAGAATTCTCCGATCTCTATGGTAGATATAGGACCCCTTCCAGGATTTCTCACTTCCTCTGTGCACTCTCTCACCTAGAGAGAGTCACTCACATGCCTAACAACCTACTTCTTCAACCACAACCAAATCTCTCACCTAGAGAGACTGTTTCACACAAGACTGACAACCTACTTCTTTAGTTCCTTTCCAACACAAGGAGGAAAATAGTAAGGCTCAGCAAGGAATAGATGGCAGTAGCCAATCACACTCATCCAAGGGACTACGTGGCCACAAAAACCCATAATTAAAACACAGATGGAATAAACAATTATGATATGCTTGGGTTTCTCAGAAGACAACAACCCAAGCATTTAGCACGAACTCGGATTTGCAATGTGGATAAACTTGGTTTCACAATACACACAGGTCGATGTTTCCCTCCTGACTGGTTTCTCAGATGTGTGTGGTTATGTAGAGGTCCAATGCAGAGGTAAAACTAGTACAGACTGAGGGTGTGTCGGCTTCTCAGGAAAACATCACAGGATGGCCTCATGGTTTCGGGTTTCAGAGTTGCGTGAGGTATGAAAAGGTAGAATACAAAGGCCACAAGATTCATGGGAATACACCAGTCGGCTTCCCGGTTCTGGTTTTTAGGAATGCATGACCGTATGTAGAGATCAGACATAGACGCCACATGGTTCAGACAACAAACACAAGAATGGAGGATGAACCCCCATCACAGCTCAATTCTTGGGTTAAATTTCATGTTCTTGGGCTGACACATGTCGCCCATAAATTTTCATACACTCCATCAAGTACGCATTCCCTTTTCTAGGAACTTAGGATAAAAGTATACCATTCACACCACTTTGGAATAATAATAAATTATTATTCCTAAGGACTTAAGTCCCTAAGCTTAGCCCCTCTTTCCAAACGTTCAGCCCCCTTTCCCTTACGTACCTTATGGAATCTTAGTCCCCCATCGCTCTTTCTTCATGGTCGGTCTGCACGTGATGATGTTTGATATTTATTAATGTTTTTCATAATTACATATACAAAACCAGGATCCTATCCTATAACACTTAGGCTCTCTGACCTAAATAACACATAATCCCACTAGCTTATATACACTTGGTTCACCAGCCTATGAAACATGATTACAATTCATAATATAACTGGGGCACTACCGGGGGATATTACAATCCCCTCCCCTTATTTTTTCGTTGCCCTCAGTGCAACTCTTTACACAAAATTAGCAAGATTTTCAAAATCTTAAAAACAATGTAAGTATTCTTCCCGCATAGCATCCTCATGCTCTCATGTCATGTACTGAGGACCGTACTAGGTCCATTGGACCTTTACAATCCCTATGGCTTGATTTCAGAGTTGTTTTCTTTTCTGATCCAATATGCACACAGGATGCACTTGCAGGACACCTTCTTGCTCCACCTTAATCACATTCCAATCGATTACATGATTATCATGAGGTATATATTTCTTAAGCAATGAAACATGAAACACATTATATACAGTCATGGATGCAGGTAATGAAATCATATATGCAAATGGACCAATCCTTTCTAGGATTTCAAATGGCCCACAAAATTTGGCTGCCAACTTGGAGAAGCTTCCTAGCTTCAGGGAACTTCTATTGGTATTTATTTTCAGTAAAACATGGTCACCCACTTTAAACTCTCTGTGGGTTATGTTCTTATCAGCATAAGTTTTCTTCCTGTGTTGGGAAACTTTCAAATTCTACTTAATTTTTAACATTTGTTCTTCCATTTCCTTGAGCAACTCTTGCCCAACTATTTCCCTATCAGCTGGATTATCCCAACTTACTGGAGTATTTCACTTTCTTCCATACAGTGCTTCAAATGGGCTCATATTCAATGATTATTGATACCCATTGTTGTAGGCGTATTCTACCAAGTGTAGGTAGTCTTCCCATTTTGATCGTTTGTCCATCACATACATCCTCAGTATGTCTTCTATCACTCAATTCACCCACTCTATCTGCCCATCAGACTCAAGATGATAGGTTGTGCTAAAGTTTTGATTCATTTTGAATTCCTTGAACAACACTTTCCAAAAATTTGAGGTAAATTTTGGGTCTCTGCCAAATACAATTGTCTTAGGAATACCGTGCAATCGTGTCACTTCCTTCATAAATATTTCGACAACATCCACTGCCTTGTGAGTAGTCTTTAACAGAATGAAATGTGCATATTTTGTAAGCTTGTCCAATACCACCATGATTGAATCATTCTTCTTTCCTATTCTGGGAAATCATGTGATGAAATCCATTTTTACTACCTCCCACTTCCACTCAGGAATGGGTAAAGGCTGCAAAAAACCTGTTGGTTGCATGTGCTCATCTTTAACCTTCTAACACTCCATACATCTAGCAATGTATTCAACGATCTATTTCTTCATACCTGGCCAAAAGTAATGTCTCTTGACTGCTGCCACAGTTTTTTGATATCCAGGGTACCCAACATAAGGCACATTATCCATTTTATTCAAAATCACAAGTTTCAAATCCTAGACATTAGGTACATAAATTTTGTTCTTGTACATAACTATTCCATCAACCCCTAATTTATAATTCTCCACTTTATGTGGCATCTTACCTTGTTGTATCTTTGCTACCAAATATCTGTACTGCAAATCTGTATTTGCAGCCTCTGAAATTCTTCTTTTAATATCAGTTTGGTACATGCTAATGGTTGTAGCATGTAATTCATGTACTCTCCTACTAAGTGCATCAACAACTTTATTCTCCTTCCCTTTGATATGCTTGATATCAAAGTCATACTCACAGAGAAACTCCAACCACCTATTCTTTCTAGCATTCAAGGTTGGCTAATCAAACAAATACTTCATATAGTTATGGTCTATCCTCAGTTCAAACCTCCTTTCCATGAGGTAATGCCTCCATTTCTTTAGAGAATGTACTATGGTTTCCAACTCCAAATCATGACTTGCATAGTTCCTTTCGTTCTCTTTCAACTTCCTGGATTCATAAAAAATTATGAATCCATTCTGACTAAGGAATCCTCCCAGGCCTTCTTTGCATGTGTCTGTAAACACTACAAATTCTTCATTTGGATCTGCAATCCTCAGGATTGGAGAACTGGTTAACAGTTGCTTCAATTGCTAGAATCTTTTCTCACATTCTTCTGTCCATTGAAATTTCTTCTCCTTCCTTTGCAAGGAAGTGATAGGGTGAGCTATCCTCGAGAAACCTGCAATAAAACTTCTGTAATAACCAGCTAGATCCATAAAGGATCTAACTTTTGTCACATTCTTTGGCGCTGACCATTCTTTGATGGCCTCAATATTCTCAGGATCTATCACTATCCCATCCTTTGAAATAATATGCCCCAATTAATGGATCTGCTCTTGATAAAATGAACATGTGCTCAACTTGGCATATAGTTGGTGATATATTATCACCTGCAACACCATCCTCAGATCTTTTTCATGCTCTTCCTCCAGCTTGAAATACACCAGAATGTCATCCAGGAAGACTATGACAAAATTGTCTAGATAGTCCCTGAATACACCATTCATCAGGCACATAAAAACAGTGGGTGTGTTTAACATCCCAAATGGCACCACTGTGAACTCGTAATGACCATACCTTGTTCTAAAGTTGATTTTTCTGATCTCTTCATCCTTTATCCTTACCTGGTGATATCCCTACCTAAGGTTTATCTTTGAAAATATCTTTGCATCCTTCAACTAATCAAAGATGTCATCAATCGTCGACAAAGGATATTTGTTCTTCATCGTTACTTTGTTCAACGATATAAAACCGATACACAATCTTAGTGTCCCATCTTTCTTCTTCACGAATAGGACTGGGGCTCCCCAAGGTGACATGCTTGAGTGTGTATACCCCTTTTCATAAGCTCTTCAAGATTCAACTACAATTCTTTCATCTTTGGCGTACTCATTTGATAAGGAGCTTTCAACACTAGAGTTTCTCCAGGTATGAAGTTTACAAAAAAGTCAATATCTCTTTTTGGAGGTAGTCCAGGTACCTCCTAAAATACATCTTCAAACTCCTTTAGTACTGCATGATCTTCAATATTTGATACCTCACACTTAGATGCTTCCTCCACATGGGCTGCAAATAATTGACAACCTTTCCTATAGCACTTGTTCAGTTGCATTGCTGAGATTTCTCTAATAGAAACAACTCTGGGAATTCCTTGGACTATTTTCCGATTTCCTTCCTCATCTAGGAAATTGACATTCCAATATGGCATGGTCCTGGTCCAACCAGTCCATCCCAATTAGACAGACATAATAACCTAAGTGTATAATGTTCAATTCATCCTTTCTGCTCAGTCCATTCATGTCCACAGGACAAGACTTAAACAACTCGGTGACTTTTCTCTTGGTTCCTGTAGCCAAGCTGCACTAACCAAGACTTTTCATGTTTGCTTCTCAAAAATTGCAAACTTTCCACCACTCTATGATCTATATAAATATGTCTATCCCCTGAATCAATTAAAATAGTAAAGGCATGGTTGTTGATCATACCTTCCACTTCAATCATGTGTGAATGATATTCAGCTTGCTTGTTGTTTAGGGATGCATATATCCTTGGCATTCTACTGTCCATGTCCTCCACTGTTTCAGCCTACTGAACATTGTGGGCAGTTCTCACTTTGTATTTTTGGGGGGGCAGTCTCTGTGCCTATGGTTTCCTTTACAACCCCAACATTCCATAGGTGGTTGTCTTGACATATTCCCACCCACTTCAGCCTTCCTGGGATCTATATAATATGGTTGTCCTTGAGGATTGTTCCTAAAAAAGGGTGGCTTAGTTCCCTTCTTCCTTCGATCCATCTTTAATTTCTTCTTATTTTCCCAAGCCTTCTGAAAAGTAGGCTTCTCTCCTTGTTGCTCATATAATCATTTATCTCTTCTTATCGTTTCTTCCGTAGTATTACAATCATCATACTAAATCTTGTCTCCAATGGAAGGTGGCATTCCACTCAAATACCTCTAAATATTGACAGCCTCATCCTTGATGAACAAAACATACTTCAGTAACTCCAAAAACTTTCGTTTGTATTCATCAATGGTCATGCTACCCATATTGAGTTCAAAGAACTCTTTCATATTTCTATCATAGTATCTTTTAGTCATGTGTTTCTTCTCGAAATACCTCTTTAATTATTTCCAATTGATATATTTCTCTCTAATGTGTTTCACCTACACAAATTGATCCCAACACATGGCTGTTTTTCCTTTCAATTTATACATTACAACTCTACCTTCTGCATGAGAGGAATAATTTTGCAGTTGAAAATATTAAGCAACCATGTTTCGACATCTTCCTCCTTCTTATGTTCTTCATCAAATGTAGGACGCTTAATCTTGTTCATTTCTCCCTTCATTTCATCCACTCCAGATCTCCTGTGCTTTCTGGTAGGAGATGGAGTTGAACTACTATGTGCCCTCCTCTTGGAGTGACCTTGGGAGTGATGATGGTGTTTACGAACACTCCTTGATCTTCTTCCCTCAGAATTATGGTGACTCCCTATTTTTCTCAAGTCTCTCTCCTTTTCCAACTTCTTTTCTATTCTCTCCAGACTCTTCATCAACATTAAGTTGAATTCTCCTTGTTGTTCCTTAGCTTTCATGAGATTTCTTCTATCTTCTCAGTGAGTTTGGGAATCTTTCTAAAATATTTCAATGATTTTCATCATATGCCCTTCCTTATCTATCTCTTCTCCATGCCCATTGAAGTTCAACCCTTCAAATCCCAAATGAACATCCATCCCTTTAGCTTTGTTCTCTGAACTGGAAGAATTATTTGTCTCCTCCATTTGTTTTCACTTAGTGTCAACTCTATTCGGTTCTGGCACTCATTAAACTTCTATGAACAAAATGTGAAGACAACTGGAATTTGTCAGGTCATTATTCCTTAAAAAATCCCACAACATTCATAAACCGAATCTGTTTTAAGAAACGTTCAGATTTCATGAACTTTTCGAGCTCTACTCGGCTCTGTAACAATTTTAGGCCTTAGCCCTTTTTTTTTAGTCCCCAACCCACACGACCATGGGTCATGACCAAGCACTATATAAAAGGTGCTACTCGAGTCTTTAGCCCTCAGAAATTTCAAAGCGCAATACGATAATCTCTCTAAGTTCAGATTACCGAACTCATGACATAAGGCTGATCAACCGTCCATGTCTACCCAACATCCAATGAATGACACTCACTATGGAACCTCAGGTGTCTAAGTTCTTCCCTTTCAATCTCCCACTTTCTTCCCTTTCAATCTCCCGAATTATGAACTTACGACTTCTCTATCCTCCCAACCCACATAGTACACTTGTCTCCAACTAAAGTGATGGAAGGTGGTACACCTAGAAAGGTCCACGTCAACCTGGGTGACGTCATCCGGTCCCACCACGTCTACCCTTTCACTTCAAAACTTCAGGCTTCATAAGTTTGTGCATCAACAAATTCCCCTTCTCACGATTGTTGCAGTTTCGAACTCTCCCTGGATAATCAATGGTCCTTATCTCTCCCGCAACCAATGGTCAAGATCCACTTCGCAATTTCTTGCTTCAGAGGTTTTCACTTATATTCACTTTAAATATTTCGATGTGCGAACTCTGAAGGATTCTCACGAATAACCAGTGCGCGGCTTCTCTAAGATCTAACAGTCAAGATTCTCCCCTTAGATCTACGATGTAGATCTCTTCCAGGACTTCAAAGCTTTGGACTTCGGAAGTTTGTGCCTCAGTGCACCCCACTTCTCCCGATTTTCGAACTCTGATAGGCTTCCAGAATAACCCTCCTTCACCTTTTCCATATCTGATGATCGTAATAGGGTTTCCCTTCCTTCTGAACAGATCCTATGACTCCTACACCCCAAGTGTTGAGCTCTTTCTCTCCATGGTAAAATACCACGTTGGTTGCGGTTTTATTCTACCGCTACTCCTTCTGAGCTTCGTAACATGGCCAAGTAACCCCTTGGCACTCAGAAACATTATAAGGCTCGAAATTGGTCCATCTAAACACCATTTCCACTCGAAACCTTGGGTCCAAAGACCACTTATCTGTCCCATCTAGGCTCAGTGTTGAAACTATGGCTCTGATACCATATTGTAACATCCTCGACCATTAACCCCCACTGTCAAGCAAGGCTACTATGCAGAACATATATATATATATATATATATATATATATATATATATATATATATATAAAGAATATGCATTAAATCAAATTAACACATTTAACATGGAGTTATTGTTGTCATACAAAGTTAATGGAATTAACAAAAATTCAAACTTGCAATGGAAAACATGATAACATTTCAAGACAAAGACATGCATCACATATAAATTAAGTACAAAATTAATACTTATATTTTAAATTGGCGTTGTTACACATCAAAATTACTCACTTTGATAGTGTCGCAAGTGTCTTCATTACAAAGGTCGCAAGTGTCGCATTTTTCTCACAAGGTCGCAAGTGTCGCATGTTGCTCACAAGTGTCACAAGTGTCAGGGAAGCATACTGCCATGATGCCTATGTCATGCCTATAATGACATGAGAAAGACACTTAAAACACCTCAAACATTTGATTTGGAAGAGGAGAAATGAGTCAGTAAGATTGCAAACCTTTTGACATCTGAAAGCACCTCAAAAACTAAGTTTTTGGAGGGGAGCGCTCCCCATTACACTATCTCGGAGTGTCGACACTCCCCCTTACACTGTTAAGGAGTGTTATAAAGATCCCTTGGCCCTTTTGAGGGAGTGTTATAGATTTTGAGAGCATTGGCACCCCTCTAAAGCCTACTAGGGAGTGCTACAATGCTCTGATGGTCCTTCTGAGGGAGTGCTACCTATTCTGGGCAGTTGTTAAGTTGTTGAGATGAATGGGGGAAGGATCCTTTCATTCTTGGAAGGCAGTTGGATTCGAATCCCTAGTCCATCCATGATCTTAGGGTAGATCCTCAACTTAAGGAGGCAAATCCTCAACTTCCCCAAGGATATCTCAAGTGGTTAAAGCCTCTCCAAGGCTATATAAGCAAGCTTTCTAATGGTAAAAGGGGATTGGAAATGAAGAATTACACCAAACTTATGATCTCATAAGTGGTGTTGGAGATGATTGGAAAGAATTTCTAGCATGAAACCTATGATCTCATAGGAAACACACAGTCAGCCAAAGGAGAGTGATCAGTGAAGCTAATGTTATCCAAATTGTGGATCTTTCAGGCGAGGGTTAGACGAAGGGGACTTGACAAAGTTGTCACATTCGCATCTACGATTGTAAGTACTGTTGTCGTTATTCTCATTAATATGACACGCTTGGCCTGTTTCTTTCTAGTTTGTGTCTAATGTTACATGAACTTATCATTGATAGATAGATCTGTTTTCAAGATAATATCAATAGAGTAGTAAGCAGTCGTATCTTTTTTGTCTACAAGACTCAACAAGGAGCAAAGGATTGAAGCTCAACTCGGAGCGTGCAGGGACAAACGTCGATAAAGAGGTACTTCTGTCCTTCTTCCTTCTCATGTGTTAGTTTGTATAGATTTGAAAGGAAGTCAGTGTCCACATTAAGCATTTTCTGTCTTAGAGTTAGGGTCAAGCTCTTTGAGGCAATCTACCTGTCTGTGGAGAGATTTTCCTACAACAGAAATTGGCGACTCCGCTGGGGAGATAGCCTCAAATCGAAACTTCTTGTTTTGATTTCTCCTCATTGACCTAGTTCTACCCCTTGATAATTTCAGACCTGGTTCACTCCTCTTTTGATTGGTTTCATAAGCTGATTGGCTCCCTACCCCATCATACTCAGCTTAATTGTTGAAATTGAATTATAATTTTTTTGAATTTTTTGACATTTCTGGGAGTTTTTGAACCTGGCGCCCCTGTCCCTGTGTTAACATAGCACCGACGCTCCCTAATAGCTTTACATAGAGCACTATAATTCTCCTTTCCTTTGGCAACAGATTGCCAACCCTCCTTTGGCCAATAAAACTTCTAGAATTGCTTTTTCTGGGTTTTTCCTCTGTGTCTCTCTTGTTGGGTAACCTTGTGAGTCAATGCTTCTTCTCTTCCAGCCTTGACATCTCTCTTTTTGAAGAATGAACATCTTACTATTTGGATTTTGTAGCCTTCTTCACTTTTTTTATTGAGTTTTTCAGTTGATTGGAGTCTGAAACCCATGCATTGTCTTTCTCTTTGTTTAACTGAGTAAAACCCTTGGTGAAGGTCATCAAAGGCCTACAGATCTCTTCATCTTGATTTTAGTCAAGATCATTGTTCTTCAACTTTTTCTTTTTGGGTTTGAAGTTTGGTTTTTCTTTGATTGATTCTTTTCTTTCACTTTTCGTTTTGATTGCAACAAAAGGGTGTATTGTTTGTATGAATTTTGCTTGTGCTAGTTTGATTTTCATTCATACAAAATGAGAATTGTGTTGAATTGATCATTATTCATATGCAAAAAATAAAAAACATCTTCATGATTGATTGTGCATGTTATAAGGCATCTCAAAAGTTTAGCATCACATCAAGATTTGATTGGAGAAAAAATGTTTAAGGACACTCCTTATTAGTGCTTGTTAGTGAAAAGAACTCTCTCTCTCTCTCCCTTAGATAGATGTTCATCGAAAAGAAATGAATGCTTATCATTTTTTATGCATTTTTGGGACTGAGTCATAATTCCATTTGTTTCACTTCCATCCACCCCTTTTTGTGTAAAGAACAACCATAAAATCAAGGATAATTAAAAATTATTTGGAACTTTTTCTTTTCTAGGATCCTCCACCAACAGTAGACTAGGCTTAGTACTTTGTATTAGGCTGTGAGCATAACTCTCCAAAGTTTCCAAAACAAACACTAGCATCCTGAGTTAGGGAGAGTCAAATCCAATCATCGTATAAGTCTTCCTGGGATCCCCCTCTCACACAGGGGTTACGTACGAGGTCGCATTCATGTGAGCTATGGGGACTAACCCTCCATGGTTTAACTGATTGTGGTGGTCAAATCATATTATGGGGATCGCTTCAAGGTAAATCCACAATTACTACGTGGAATCCTTTTAGTTGATTTCGGGCTCGATACCCTGCCCATACGTTTGGATCGGACTGTCGACTATTCCTGCCCAGGGGCTGACTGCGAATTGGTAACCTTAGTGGCCATAATATTTAGGGTCTTACACAAGGTGACAGTGAAGGGAAGTCTCACTGTACCTGGAATAGACGTTGGTCAAACTCACTCGGGCTCCTTGGAGGGTAAATCCACAATTACTGCATGGAAGCTTGCACCAAGGCGTAAGTCCATTAAGCAGGTCGACAACGTAACTGATCCACCTGCTCTATCCCCACCCCTTCCTATTTTGATCTCGCGATGTTGGATTTCATCACCAACTAGTGGTTTCATCGTAGGAAGGTTTGTTTGATTGTTTGCTTCTTAGATTCTTAGCATGTGTTGTTTGTTTTACTTAGTGGACCTTAGGTCGAGTCAGTGATAATGGCATCGAATCCTGGGAGTACCAATGGAGGAACCCCTTCTCCTAGGGAACGTTATACCTTTCCTTCATTTGGAAACTTTGGTCCTCCATATGTTGCCACACTGAGTCTTCCAGGACTCACTATTGGATTACCAGTTTGGTTGTTCCCCACTTTGGTGATCCTGAATCCTCCCAATGTTTCAGTTGCACCTAATACTTTGGATGTCAATACACCACCCACACATCAACCTCATGTCGAATTTTCACCTTCTTCGCCCATCAAGTCTCCTTCCTTTTCTCCTTCTTCTCCTAGTGAAAGCTCTAAAGAAAGCAGCCAGGTTGATCAAAAGAAGAAGAAATGAAAAGAGAAGAAGAAGAAGTACCTGAAAAGGACCAAGACCCCAACAATATCAGATGTTGGCTCTAAGAAAACAGTTACTATTAATAGTACTGGGAGTGTTGATGAGGTCAACAAGACTAAAATGAAGAATCCAAAACCCAAATTCCCTTGCAGCCTTTATAAGGGTGACCACTTTATGAGGGATTGCCCCAGTCTTACCCAGGTCTTAGAAATGCGGTCCTCCACGTCATCAACCTTTGTCGGTCATGTCGATGATACCCCATCAACTAGTGATGTTCAGGTTGGGAATAAGAAGAAAACTGTCAAGTTCCCTTGCATGCTATGTTAAGGTAATCATTACTCTCACCTTTGTCCTTGCCTGGACGAGGCTTCTTCTCTTTTGGAAAAACTTCAACTTCCAAAAGGTTATCATAAGATTTCCTTCGACCCATCATTGGTTGATGGACTGGTTAATATGGTTCCATCCCCGGTCAGTCCGGTTGATCAGGTGGTCAATCTAGTTTCCTCCTCGATTGAACCACGAACCCAAGTAGTTGATCCAGTTCCATCATCGATCAGCCCCACTCTTCATCAAAAGAGTGACACCAAAGTGGTTGATCCATTTCCACCTGTCGACCCCATTATTCCCTTGGAGAATGACACTCAAGTGGTCGATTCAGTTTCACCATCAGTCGATCCCATTCCTCCATTGAGGAATGCCAAAGTGACTGATCTAGTCCCTTCCTCGGTTAGTCCCACTCTTCCTCTGAAGAGTGCCAAAGTGGTCGATCCAGTTTCTCCATCGGTCGATCCCATTCCTCCATTGAGGAATGTCAAAGTGACTGATCCAGTCCCTTCCTCGATCAGTCCCACTCTTCCTCTGAAGAGTGCCAAAGTGGTCTATCCAAGTCCACCATTGGTCAATTCGATCCAATCATCGGTCAATCCTACTCTCCTTTTAAAGAATAAACTCGATACTGCCCATGTTTTTCTTGTTAATACAGACTCTACCATGCCTGGGGGCATTCCTCCTCCTCCTGTGGAACCCCCTCCAAGTACCAAAGCCATCCTTTTTGATTGGGGTGCACTAACTGGACCTTGTCTTCCCTCTCACATTCCTTTCCAAATTACAATACAGGTTCGTGGTCGGGACATTCCTGAAATGTTGATAGATGAAGGTGCGTCCGTTAGTATTTTTTCTTCTGTTGCTTGGTATGCTTTGGGTTGTCCGCAGCTTACACCGATTACACAGAATTGTTAGCTTTTAACAAAAGAACTAGTCAACCTTTATGGATCCTTCCTCAGTTTCCTGTAACTTTCGGAGGGAAAACTGTCTTTATCGATGTCATGGTAGTCCGAGACCCCTTGGATTTTTCTCTACTCCTTGGGCGGGATTATGTCTATGCTATGAAAGCTCCTGTATCCACCCTTTTCCGTGTGATATCTTTCCCTCACAATGGAAGAATTGTGACTATTGATCAACTTTCATTCATCAGCCCCAACTGGGTTACCTCCCTAAGTGGTTCTTATATGAAAATAGTATCTCCCCCGCCGCATGTCAATTATGTGGCGTTGTCTCCCATGACCTCAACTTTCGATGATTTGGATCTGGTAGTTGACATGGTGATCTCTTCAGTAGGGTTATTGGAGTTCCATCTCCTTACCCCTGTCACAACCCTCAGCATGTGTTCCTTCTAGAGTGATTGTCTTCCATCCGACGAAGATCTCTTGGAAGCCATGACTGATTTTTGTCCTTTGACATGGTACCCTTATAGAGCATTATCCTCTTGAAAGCCATGATCAAGAAACCACGAGCATAGTTTCTCTTCTCTGTGGCAAGCTCATTAAAAAATGAGATAGAGGTCACGAGCATAGTTTCTCTTCTCTGTGGCAAGCTTGTTAAGAAATGAAATAGAGGTCTTAAGCATAGTTTTCTTCTCTGTAGCAAGCTAGTTAAAACATGAAACAACAATCTGTGGATCGAACCCAGAACCTTGAGCATAGTTCTTTTCCTATCTCAAGCTTGTTAAAAAATGAAACAATCACCTCTCCCTTCAAGTTGAGTCTTTCACCAGATCTCATAGATTTCGAGTCGAGTCTTTTGTTAAGACTCGTTTTTAACCTTCATTTCATCCACCTGTATCCTTTTTCTCCATCTAGCACAGAAATTGGTGACAACCTCAAAGTCGATGAATGAATTGAAGCTTGGGGGGCATGTCTCCAACCTTTGATGATCATTCTGGAGCTAAGCCACCAGCTTTCAAGCTGGGGGCATACTGAGCTTAGTCTTTGTTCTTTCTCGTGCTCATAAATACATGAGAATGCAACCGGGTAAAGTTTTATCTATTTTTAGGACCCGTATGGATACACGAACACACGAAAAAGGAACCCCCTGGAGTCATCTTTAAACTCTTTTCAGACTCTCTAAATATGAAAAGATTGTCGAGTGACCTTGCTTCCTTTCACACTCATTAAAAGGTTAGAAAGGGCATCTTTCAAGCGATAGTTTACCCCTTTTTCAGTCTCGTTAGACTACTGTACGAAAAAGGAACTGAAAGAGTTCTCTTTTAAGTGTTTTTCCAAACTCTATAATCCCAAAAAACCTTCAAGTTTTATGTCTTTGGACTCGTTAAAACACACATCGACAGGCCCATATAGGACCAATCCCTTACTTCTTCCGGTTCGTTAAACAAAGGAAGAGGAACTTACCGAAGGTGAGTTATATCGAGCATGTGTTATCCTCCTCGAGCTCATTAAATCAAAAAGAGGTACTCATCTATCTGGATGGGGGAAAAAATTGAAAGGAGCAAGCCAAGCAGTCTCTTGAGAACATCATCCAACACTTCTTAGAGTCTCCCTTGAACATGACACTTTGTCATTTGCACGTATCATAATCCGCTAAACCTCTGCACTGAGCCAATCTTTTGAGTTCCTTTCACTCCTTTGGGTCACCCGACACAAGTCACTGCATCCACTGCATCATAAATTTTTGGTCCATGTCATGTTTTGCTATTGTGCCTCAGTGTTCAAGGTAAGTATCCGCCTCTAGAGTCAGCCATCCCAAATATCTTGCCTCAAAACCTGTGTAATTCCATGTTCATCTTCTCTACCAATTACATCTCTACGTTCGTTTCATGTCGTTGATGGGGGATACATCAAGGCTCTCCCTCGATGAGTCTATTCCTGTCGACTTCAACACATTATCCAAGAATTAGGCTTAGAAACTAGTTAGTACTTTGGGACCTACATGTCTCAATGGCAGGCCTCCTCACATCCGACAGTAGGTTTACATCATTGACCTCTGATTGGATGATTCCACGGATTTTCGACCTCATCTCATCTGTTCACATTTGCTGGAATGTACTAGGGTACCTTGGGAATCATTGGCATTAATGGTGATCTCCCTCGCACTTGTTAACAATTTACATCATTGACCGGTAATCAAGTGGTTTCTGCCATGTTCGACATCAGAACATCTATTCACATGGTTAGAATCGTACCACATTGGGATCGGTAAGAATACCCTGGGTTGAGTGATCACTTTGATATATACTTTTCCCAGGCTGCGAAGGAGTTTCTCTTGGACAAATGACACAAATACTATCACATAGATCCACTTTGTATTGGTCATGGCTATGTCTTGTCATCTCGTAGATCCACTATGTATTCTTCGTGACTACGATTAGTTCATTCATTAGAGTATAGATCCACAGTGTATTTTCAGTGGCTATACCTTTTATCAATACAATTATGGATCCGCAGTGTATTTTATGGCGGCCATATATTGCAAGTCTTGATCACCCAAGCATAGGTATGCCTGCCTTGGGTTTTGAAACATGTCATAATATTTGTTGGATGTTTGTGTGCCACTTTTTTCATGTTCTCTGCGCCTATACCCTTGCTTGAAAGTCTACAAAGTATTTCACTTATCAGTTCTTATCTTCTAACTTCATACTTTGGGGGGGAATCTGTTACACATCAAAATTAATCACTTTGATAGTGTCGCAAGTGTCATCATTACAAAGGTCGCAAGTGTCGCATTTTTCTTACAAGGTCGCAAGTGTTGCATGTTTCTCACAAGTGTCACAAGTGTCAGGGAAGCATACTTCCATGATGCATATGTCATGCCTATAACGACATGAGAAAGACACTTGAAACACCTCAAACATTTGATTTGGAAGAGGAGAAATGAGTCAGCAGGCTTGCAAACCTTTTACCATCTAAAAGCACCTCAAAAAATGAGTTTTTGGAGGGGAGCGCTCCCCATTACACTATATTGGAGTGCCGACGCTCCCCCTTACACTGTCAGGGAGTGTTATAAATATCCCCTATCCCTTTTGGGGGAGCATTATAGATTTTGAGAGCGTCGGTGCCTCCCTAAAGCCTACTAGGGAGTGCTACAACGCTCTGATGGTCCTTTTGAGGGAGCACTACCTATTCTGGGTAGTTGTTAAGTTGTTGAGATGAATGGGGGAAGGATCCTTTCATTCTTGAAAGGCAGTTGGATTCAAATCCCTAGTCCAGCCATGATCTTAGGGTAGATCCTCAATTGAAGGAGGCAAATCCTCAACTTCCCCAAGGATATCTCAAGTGGTTAAAGCCTCTCCAAGGCTATATAAGAAAGCTTTCTAATGGTGAAAGGGGATTGGAAATGGAGAATTACACCAAACTTATTATCTCATAAGTGGTGTTGGAGCTTATTAGGAAGAATTGCTAGCATCAAACATATGATCTCATAGGAAACACACAGTCAGCCAAAGGAGAGTGATCAGTGAAGCTGTTGTTATCCAGGTTGTGGATCTTTCAAGTGAGGGTTGGACGAAGGGGACTTGACGAAGCTGTCGCATTTGCATATACGATTGTAAGTACTGTTGTCGTTATTCTCATTAATATGACACGCTTGGCCTATTTCTTTCTATTTTGTGTCTAATGTTATATGAACTTATCATTGATAAATAGATCTGTTTTCAAGATAATATCAATAGAGTAGGAAGCGGTCGTATCTTGTTTGTCTACAGGACTCAGCGAGGAGCAAAGGATTGAAGCTCAACTCAGAGCGTGCAGGGAAAAACGTCGATAAAGAGGTACTTATGTCCTCCTTCCTTCTCATGTGTTAGTTTGTATAGATTTGAAAGGAAGTCAGTGTCCACGTTAAGCATTTTCTGTCTTAGAGTTAGGGTCAAGATTTTTGAGGCAATCTACCTGTCCGCAGGGAGATTTTCCTACAAAAGGCGTAACACCACCAACTGTGTGCAGAGATTCCATGAACCTCCCAACCTTAGACTGTGTTTCTCATCACTCTCAGCAGTAGGTCACCCCTGAGCTGGGACTAAAATCCATTGGGAAAGGGAATCCTAGGCTAGGCAAGGTCAACAGGAAGACACACAGTATATGAGGATGGATTCTCTCCCAGGAGTCACTTATGCCCACTACTCAGAGACTCTCATTCCCCACATGCTTGTCCCACCCCAAGAGTATACACCTTCACTGTCACCAAGACAGTCCTTCGACTGCTAAACCTGCCTTGCCTTGTTCTTTAGCAACAGGCCAGACCTGAATTCGTCAAACTCTGTGGCAGCTACAGAACCCCTTCCAGGAGTTCTCACTTCCTCTGTGCACTCTCTCACCTGGAAAGAGTCGCTCACAGGCATGAAAACCTGCTTCTCCAACCACAACTACCACTCTCACCTAGAGAGAGAGTTGCACACAGGCCTGGAAACCTACTTCTTTAGCTCTGTTCCAACACAAGGAGGACAACAGTAGGGCTCAACAAAGAACATATGACAGTATCCAATCACACTCAAGCAAGGGACTGTGTGGCCACAGTAGCCCACAGTTAAAACACACATGGCATAAAAAATTATGGTATGATCAGGTTTCTGAGAAGACAAAACCCAAGTAGTTAAGCACGAACTCCGATTTGCAGTGTGGATAAACCTGGGTTCACAGGACACATAGGTCAACCTTTCCCTCCCAACTAGTTTCTCATATGTGTGTGGTTATGCATAGGTCTAATGTAGAGGTAAAATGGGTACAGACTGAGGGTGCATCGACTTCTCAGGAAAACATCACAGGATGGCCTCACTGTTTCGGGTTTCATAGCTGCATGAGGTATGCAAAGGTCGAATACAGAGGCCATGGGATTAATGGGAATACACCAGTTGGCTTCCCAGTTCTGGATTTTAGGAATGCATGAGTGTATGCAGAGATCAGACGTAGATGCCACATGGTTCAAACAATGGACGCAATAATGGAGGATGAACCCCCATCACGACTCAATTATTGGGTTAAATTCCATGTGCCTAGGCCGACACATGTTGCACATGAATTTGCATGCACTCCATCAAGTATGCATTCCCTTTTCTAGGAACTTAGGATAAAAGTATACCATTCACACCACTTTGGAATAATAATAAATTTTTATTCCCAAGGACGTAAGCCCCTAAGCTTAGTCCCTCTTTCCAACCTTTCAACCCCCTTTCCCTTACCCACCTTGTGGAAGATTAGTCCCTAATCACTCTTTCTTCATGGTCAGTCTCCACGCAGTGATGTTTAATCTTTATTAATGTTCTGCATAATTACATATACAAAAACAGGCTCCTGGACTATAACACTTAGGCTCTCTGGACTAAATAACACATAATCCCACCAACTTATAAACACTTGGATCACCAGCCTATAAAACATGATTACAATTCATAATATAATTGGGGCACTATGGGGGGATATTACACAAGTTGTATCTTAGTGTTCTATCAAAAGGACGTGTGTGTCCTCACTGTTTTTGCTGTAAATTTGTTTGGCTCTTAAGGGTTGAAAAAATATGTTATATCTCTGTTTTTTTATAACCACCATTGTTGAGTTAACCCTCATCTCTCCTCTTCAAGTTTAGATGCACCTATGTGCATTGGGTTATTTTACTCTTCCTATCTTTTCTCTCCTTGGGTGTTAACTATTGGTTATGTTGCTAAGACTTGGAGTGATAAGTAAATATTGTATGGCTCACTATTGTGTCTTGTTCAAAATTTATTTTTTCCTATGGTTGATACAAGTCTCGAAATACCCTTAGCTCTCTCTATTTTTTTTTAAAAGATGAACGGGCTCTTGTTGCCTCCCTTCATTTTATTTTTACAAAGCCCAATTTGGACTCTAACTATCTTTTCTCTCCTCGGTCACCTTATAGGGTTTTCAATTATTGGGTATCAGTGAAATAGTTATGGAGTTTTTCTTAAACACATTCTCTCTCGTCGAGTCTCAGTCTCATCCTTATATGATAACATTGTTTGAATAATAATGAAATGAGTGGTTGCATACAATCGAGGGTTGTCTTCCTACTCATTATGGTTTCTCTTATTATGTCTTATCCAACATGGTCTTGATTGCATAAGAAGACACCTATGTATGGATTTTGTTGAGCCCGATCAAGGTCCTAGCAAGTTTAAAAATGATGCTTCTGTGTCAATCGAGTTATGTTCTCTCATATATGATTGGTTATAATGGAATATCATGCAGACTACCAATTGTTTTAAAAGAAATTTATACCCACAGAGATAAGGCTCAGGGTTTATGTTTGGGTTGATTGTTGTTTCATTACAAGATTTTGTTGATTGATATGATGAAGACATGTGTATAATCGAGCATGCGTTGAAGTTGGTTCACGTTTTGAAAAGAGACATGTGTATATTTTAATTGGGCCCGATTGTTGATTGGTAAACAATGGATGTTGATTGTTATTGTATATTGTTGTGCATGTTTTAATTATTATTATTATTTTTAAAGGGAAGAAGGGATCAGTGTTTTGTCAAAAATTATTGCTGAAATGAAAAAGTTTATTATAAGTTATGATTGCATAGACTATAATGAATTAATAAATTCTGGGAAATTTAGTTATTAAAACAACAAACAATTTTGTATACAATTGAGGAACAAAGAATGTTGGTGCTTTTTGGATTGATTTTAATACAGAGTTATGATTGTTGATTTATTTGATTTATTTTATGAACAATATCCATCAAATTACCTGTCATTTTCTCACTTTTTCGCTCAATACAAATCCCCTCACAATCCCATATTCGTTTTGCACTCCCTGTTCTTAAAATTAAATTAAAAAACTCTATATTACAACGATTAAGAAATAACACGGAGATGGATCACAACTAATATGATTTTGTTATTGTTGCACAGTCAATTGTTTAATGAATTGTTGAGAAGTAATCATTTCCTTACTCTCTTTCATTTTTATCACTTTTTTGTTCAATACAACCCCCTTAGATATCCTATAATCCTTATTCTTCCCCCGCTCATTGACAATTATTAAATGAATTTTATGGATTGGATTGCATGGGTCTGATGTGATTACCGAGCCAAAAAAAATCATATTAGATATGTCATGTATGGTTTGTTTAAGAATCTAATTGCTAATAAATGTTGCATACAGGATGAGCTTCTTTAGTAGAGGAAGTCATGGATTAAATACCATGGGAATAGGGAATTGGAACAGAGGGCCTAGAAGGCCAATATTCTCGATACATTTTGATGCATATCCACAAGAGTTAAACCATCACTTTCAATATGGGTTTTTCAATTGGATTGGACAAGGGGTGGTCCAACATAGACCAGAAAGGCCTCCCTTCCAACCCCATCATGTCACTAGTATCCCTGTCCCCCCTCATGTTTCATTGCAACCAAAATTTCCCGAGAACGTTAGATGGAAGGAGATTTTTCACCCAACAGTCTCCCAACATCATGGCTAGCCAAATTTGTCTCTACCTACTCCTCCTCCACCTGTTAATCCAAATGTCCAAATTTCTCTTGCACACTCACTGGTACAGTCCTCCCACACAAGCAAGAGACACAAAACATAAGCCCACCACATGCATGACAAAAGAAAATCTATTGCTTCCCCCTCCTCTCCCTCAAGTGATTCAGCCAAATCTGTTTCATCTTGCATGCACTTGAGAGATAATTGTTCTCATGTCATCAGTGAGATCAAGCCTCAAGTATCCACACTACCTGAGGCTAATTCAGGAAAGTCAAAAGGAGATAGCAAGAACAAAGGGAAAATTGCCTGCCAAAGTGGCAAATATGGTTTTTGGATATGGTTTAAAATATCATTGATATTTAATTTTCAAATTATGAGAATGATTATGGGAGCCACAAGGAGGGATCTGTTTGATTGATTGACTAGTTATGTTTTCTTTTGTTAAGAAACTAAAGGGAGTCACAAGGGGTCCCACCTACTAGTTATTATTTATTAAAAGACCCTTATTATTATTATATTAATTCTTCTCCTAACTAAAATTTAGTTGAGTTTTAGCTAACTTAACTAAAAGAAGTAGTCGAACTACTTAAACTAATTTGGGATGCATAAAATAAAAATGAGAAGGAAGAACAAAGGGAGAATAGAAGGAGAAAGCATTCTAAGGTTTGATCTTGACTTTTATTGAGATAGTTCAGTTTTCATTAATTCTTCAATTCATTAAAAGCCTAATTCTCTTTTATGACTGCAGGGTCCTATTGTAGACAACAAGATTCAAAGTTGAATTACATCATTCAGACACTTGTTTTCATAGGTGTCGATCTATCTTTGATAGTTTGTGTAGACTTGTCTTTTTATGAATTAAATTTCATGGTTGATAAAGGATATTGTGCAGAGTCAAGTGGGAAGCAATCTATGGCAAGTCGATCTAGCTTTTAAAGTTCAGTTTTTTACTTCATGTTAGAAGTCCTTTTGTATGGTTTTCATCAAGGACATATAAGTTTGACTTTGGTCCAAACTCCCTCAGGGTTTTTTGTAAAGAGAACAATTCTTTTGATTTCTTGGAATGAAATAAGCAATTGTTATTCTGTCTCATTTGTGTTAATCTGTGACTAGGTATTTTTGCTTTAGTTTCCACATTTACTTTTTCATCTGTTATATTCAAAATATTATATAAAAATGTTGAATTTTATAGCAATTTTCTATTTAAAAAAATCATTCTAAGCCCTTGTAACTAACACTTGTGGATTACGAAACAATTTTTGAGGCTATAAACATAGGGTGATATTCTCATCTATCTTGCCTTAGCCAAGAAAGATTTGAAAATGCTTGAGTAACATTATTTCATATCTTTTCATCAACAATCACATGTTGAAAGAAGAAAATATGCGGCAGATCACACTTTGCATGAAGACAAAGAGTGACCATGCTAAAAATTAGTGATATTTTGGCAATGGAATGTAATTTTGGCAGGATGACAAAAGTAGGTCATTTATGAGGACCAAGATGACAAATAGAGGTATAATAGACATATGATTTCAATATTTTATTAAGAAATAAACCTAAAAATAAGGAAATATATCATATATAAAAATAATAAGAAAGGAGAGGGGAAATTATTAGAAAGCGGACGCACAATGAAACCTAAAAAGAAAGGCAAGAAGTCCAAGAATTAAAAAGAAAAAATGAAATAAAAAATCATAGTAATAATTAAAAATAAACATAAATAATAAAATACAAAGAAAAACAAAATGGAAACAGACAACCACAAAAGAGAACAAATAAAATAACTACAAGAAAGAGGTAACACAAATGAACAAAGGAGAGTATTAATAAAGAAAATAAAGAAAAGAGAAAAAGAGAAGAGAGAAACTAAAAAAGAAAACATAAGGGAAAAGGAAACAAAAGAAGAAAAGGAGGGAATCTGGAACCAAAAAGTGGGGAAATGAGAATAAAATAGAGGTTACCTATAAACAATCCTAGGGGATAATGTAGGAATCTAATTCTCTCTAATATTCCAACCACCATATCTATTAATATTATTAGGTTTCTTTTTTATTTAAATTGCTTCTCTAAATTTTCTATGATGGTAGTGATCCACTCTAGCTATAATTTTGGAATCCTCTATGTAGATATAATGTTTCATCTTGTCTAAGAGGTCAACTAATGTAGAGGGAGAAGTGTGATTTTGTTTGATATCATCTACATGCTCATGAATCCTAATATTGATATATCATGTAGTTTTGTATATATGATTTTTCCCACAAGAGCAGGGAGTCATATAGATTCCTTTCTGATGCAGGAGCATCGACAACACATCAAGCGATCCAGCACGGAGCGGAGAATAGCTGGACAACGCCAGCACAATTTTTGAAACACCTTGATATTTGTTGCGCCAAACATTAATGTGGAGAGTTAATGAAGCGCACTTGTACATTGTAATGGACCTTGAGCAGATAGCTCACGTCCTTAGGTAGATGAGGCATTTAATAGATTTAATGTAAAATAGATAGAACATTTAATTCTAGATTTGATAGTTTGGAGCTCGAGAGGGAAACGGAATATAGACACCCTCCTTTGTACATTGTATTGTCGTCAAGCATTCTGAAGAGAAGATCAGCAGAGAAGTGTATGTAGAACCTCCATGTACAGATATTGAATTAATAGAAAAGCTTTGATTCAATTCCATGGTTGTGTTATTCTCTGTGTGTTGATGATATTATGCTCATGAATGTTTGCTTCTTGTCATGCATTTGCTTTTATATGTTGTGTATGTGATTTCATGGTTGGAGTGAAGTCTGGGAGGACAAGGAGTTAGTTTCAATTGTTTCTCTATCTTGAACCAGAGAATTCATGTAAGGAGTGCAGTTGAATTGTCCGCAAGGAGTGTGTGACGGCAAGGTTCAGATAGAGGAAACTTTTGATCTAAGTTCTCAGAAGTGCATATTTGGCACCGAAGCCGTGCAAGGCGTGCGCAGGCTAGACAAAGTATCAGAGTTGCGATTCTGAGCAAAGAGTTGAAGGATTTCTGCTGCAGGAGTGCGCAGGATCAAAGACTTCATCACTTAGTCGTGATTGAAGATTTGCCACAAAGGGTGTGTGCAAGAGTTCTTCCTGAGGAAGTTGAAGTCGTGAAAGCTCAGGAGAGATAAGCCTTTGAATTCTTCAAAGGAATAAACAAAGAGGTTGTGTTGGAAGTGCTCGAGCAAGTGCTGGAAACTTGCATGCAGTTGGACAGGGCTTTGCGGTAAAAGTGCTTGTTTCAAGTTGCAATTCGATCGAACCGTCGGAATTCTCCAAGGAGAAGTCGCGAGAATCCGAGGCATAGGATCATGCAAAGGTGCAAGGGAGACATGGTACCAGTGTGGAGAAGGTTCGAAAGCTTAGGAAGGCAGGAGCGTTGATCTGGATCACGAGGAGCACAGCCTGAATCGTGAATCGACATATCGGGAGTTCGCGAGGAAGGGCTGAAAGGCTTGGTCACAGAAGTCGCGAGAGGGAGGAAGGCGACAATATGATGATAGCATGGACAGTGTGGGCCACAGTGAGGTGATGTGACAGGTGACACGGCGTATCGACGTCTCGGGCATCAGAAGTCGAGGCAAGAATCACTTGGCCGCGCAAGTAGCGAGGTTCCGAGGGAGCGAGATCGCGAGTTGTCGGCATCTCGGCACACCGAATCTCAGGAGTTTGAAATCTAAGTGTTTAGTGCCCCGATTGGCGAAGGGTGATAGAGCGAAGTCCCGAAAGTGAAGGAAGAAAGTCAGCGTTGACTGACACATCTCGGATCTCGGGGATCTGAGGAAGGTAATGCATAATGGTTGAACTCGTGAGTAGCGAAGTTCCGATCCTCCGAAGGAAGAGATGAGGGTCGCGTAAGGTAGAATATGTGGGTGTAGACTTTCCAATAGGAAATTAGAAGAACTGTTGAGTTCTTCGGGCCTGGGGAAAGAGAAGGTCCTAGTGATCGCAGACGTGCGCGTTGCGGAGAGCGTCTGCGTCAGAGTGGTATCAGAGCGGGAAGTTCTTTGCTTTCTATAGCAAAGAGAGAAAAGATAATACATCATGCCGCTGAGAAGAGAAAGGCAGTCACCAGATCTTGAAGACAGGGAGGTGAGAAGAAGAGGTAGGCCAGCAGGAAATCTAGAAATGGAGCGGCAGATGAGAGATCTTCGAGCAAGGCTTGAGGAGATGGAGACAGCACAAAGACGCAGAGTTGGTGTTGGGGATCTTAGTGATTCCGAGGTTGAAGAGGAAGCTGGACACGAAGAATAGGTCACAGCAGAAGATGCATCAACCGAGCGATTGATCAAAGCTATCGCCAGGATGGGCACGAAGGCGAAAATGGATATTCCAGTCTACAAGGGAAGCCTGGATGCAGAAGAGTTGCTGGATTGGATCCGACCTCTTGACACCTACTTCGATTATGAAGATATTGAAGAGGATAAGAAGGTAAGGCATGCTATTACTAAGTTGAAAGGACATGCAGCCCTATGGTGGGACGATCTACAGGCGGATAGGCATTCCAAAGGAAAATAGAAGATTAAAAGCTGGGATAGGATGATCGCGAAGATGAAGGCGAAGTTCATCCCCAGAGATTATCAGATCATATTGTTCAGGTGGATGCAGAACCTGAGACAGAAGTTGATGACGGTGAAGGAATACACCGAAGAGTTTTACAAGCTCAACATCAGAGCAGGTCATCGAGAGAGCGATGATGAGAAGGTAGCCAGATACCTGAATGGTCTGAGATACGACATTCAGGATGAATTAAGCATGGAAACTATCAGGACAGTTGAAGATGCTTATCATATGGCTCTGAAAGCCAAAGAAAATCTGATTCGTAAGCAAGGACAGTGAGGGCGAGGCAGAAGTTAGCCAAGAGGCAAAGCTGTTGCCCAAGAAAAATTCCAGAAGCCCAAAGAGGAATGGAAGAAACCTCAGGGTAAAATTGAGAGAGGTGGAACCTCACAGCAGAGGCAGCCATATGTTGAGCAGAGAGGGCAAAAAAATGATCAGTGAGGAGATTATGCTGATGCAAATGCTCTTCCTCATACTAGAGGTCGAGGTAGAGGAAGAGGTGGAATTATCACATGTTTTACATGTGGGAAGAATGGGCACAAGTCATTCGAGTTTCCAGAGAAGAAGAAAGACATTGGAGAATCTCACATCACTGAAGCGTAGAGGCGTGATGCTGAGAATGAAGATGCAAACAACGTGTTGACGAGCGAAAATGACCGTCCGTCAACTGGGAGAGTGGAACCGGTCCGGGGTTGTCTAAATAACCCAAGCCGTTTGGTATGGACCACCTTGACGAGTTTAACGGCTCCGTTGGCCGCCCTAATGTCTCGTAAGGAAACCAAAGAGAAAGTGATTTAAGCTAAATGATCTAAACTAAGGAAACTAGAAACTAATAAAACAACTAAAACTAACTATACTAATCTAACTACAAATTACTAACTACTTATATATATACAAACTACTAACTATGATCATAATAACTCAAATCAACTACTTAATTGTCAGCTGCAATCATTCTTTATTCACAAATATACAATATGGACAGATTACAGATTTGATTAAAACCTGCAAAAATCATGTGTTCGCTGCCCTAAGACAGTCAAGAATCTATTTTTGTCTTTTTATATTTTGTAAAACAGAAAGGAAACTAACTGCAATTAAATAATCTAATCTAAATCTAACTAAACTACTAATTAATTAAAACAATAAACATCTATCTAATTAACCTGGATACGCTCCAA